>CANXYI011831970.1:0-10722 GCA_948208565.1 Hura crepitans
TGAAAAGACACACCAGAAGAGGGTCTCATTACTTTATTAACATTATTGATGATTACTTTAGATATAGTTATGTGTACTTGATGATGTATAAACCTGAACCCTTCAAAAAGTTCAAAAAATTTAGAAATAAAGTTAAGAAACAACTTGGTAGAAGTTTAAAACACGTTGATCTAATCGGGGTAAGGAATACTTAAGCCATAAGTTTTAGAGTTATTTAAGAGATAATGGTATATTATCTCAGTGGACTCCTCCATATACACCATAGTATAATGGTGTATCTAAAAGGAAAAATAAAAACATATTAGATATGGTTCAACTAATAATGAGCTTTACAGAGTTCCCTAGATTATTTTAGGACTATGCACTAGAAACATTATTTATCTTTTAAATTGAGTTCCATCAAAGTTAGTAGATGTTACCCCATATGAGATATAGTGTAATAAGGAACCAATTCTTTCACATTTGAAAGTGCTAGGTTGCCCAACTTATGTGAAAAGAATCGTGTCAAATAAGCTTGATGCTAAATCTGACAAGTTTTAATTTATGGGATATCAAAAGGAGTCACTTGGATATTATTTCTTTTATGTATTGGAATAAGAGTTGTTTATTTCAAAGTATGCTATCTTCCTAGAGAAAGAGTTTCTCTTAAGGGAAGATAATAGGTGTAGAATCAAACTTGATAAAGTTTGTGATCTAGGTCTATTACACATAATAATGATGTAAAAGTAAAACCTATAGAAACACAAGTTCCTAAATGTTCTACTAGGGTTTGTACTACTCTTGAAAGATATGGATTTTTCATAGACGAGAACAGTAATATAATCAGAGTATAATAGGATGAGTCTTTAAAACATGAGGGGGGTTTTAAAGAATTCAAAATGAGATTTACAATTAAAAGCCATGCAATCCAAAATGGATTGCAATTATGACATCTAACTTTAGACTTTGGTTGATGTGTCTAAAGGGACTAAACTCATAAGGTGATAATAGATCTTCAAGAAAAAGAAATACATGGGGGTTAAGGTTGTTACCCATAAAGCGAGATTAGTTACAAAGTGTTATTGTCAAAGGTAAGAAATGAACTTTGATGAACCTTCTTCACCGGTAGCCATGCTTAACTCCATCAAGATTCTTCTTGCTATTACTGCTCATTATGATTATGAGATATGGCAAATAGATGTGAAGATAACTTTTCTTAATGGACACCTATTAGAGGAGGTGTATATGACACAACTTGAGGGATCAATATCCATAAATAATGAGAATGTGTGCAAGCTTTAGAAGTTTATTAATGGACTAAAGCAAGCATCATGGAGCTAGAATATCCAATTTGATAAGACAATTAAAGAGTTTAGTTTCTCACAAAATACAAATGAACTATATGTTTACAAGAAGGTTAATGAGAGTGCAATCATTTTCCTTATTTTTTATGTTAATGACATATTAATCATAAGAAATGATGTCTTGTTATTCCAATTTGTTAAAATTTGGCTATCTAAGAAATTCTCCATGAAAAGCCTTAGTGAAACATGATACATACTGGGAATTTGGAATTATAAAGATTGATCTAAGAGGTTGATTGGTCTTTCAAAGTTTATATACATAGATAAGATACTAAAGAGGTTTAGCATGGATCTCTCAAAGAAAGGGTTTAAACTAGTGACTTATGGAAAGGTCTTTTCTAAGTTTATGTGTCTTAAGATATAGGAAGGGATAATGCATGAGTAGAATCCCATATGTCTCAGTTATAGTATCTATCATGTATGCTATGTTATATATGAGACCTAATGTTGCATTTGCTCTGTGTGTCATGAGTAGATTCCAATCCAATTATAGAGAGGAATATTAGGTGGCTATTAAGAATATCTTTAAGTACTTAAGAAGGACTAAGGATTCATTCTTGGTATATAGAGAAGGGGATTTACAAGAAATAAGGTATATAGATACTGGCTTTTAGTTTGATAAAGATAACTACAAATCTTAATTAAGTTTTGTGTACTTGTTTGTGAGTGGTGCAGTTAGTTGGAAAAGTTCCAAACATGAAACAATTGCAAACTCAACAACTGAGGTAGAGTACATTATAGCTTCCAATGCAACTACGGAAGTAGTGTGAATCAAAAAGTTTATCATTAAAGTGGGAGTTATATAATCCATTAATGACCTAATACCTTTGTATTGTGACAAAAATAGGGTTACTTTATAGGTCCAAGAACCATGGTCTCATCAATGATCCAAATATATACTCAAACATTACCATTTCATCAAAGAGAAAGTAGCTTGGTAAGATGTAAAGATCAAAAGAGTTCCCATTGATTAGAATATTATTAATCATCTCACTAAAGCAATGTCTTAGAAAATATTTGATCTCCATGTAAATAATATAGGTGTTAGATACATAAGAGATTAACTCTAGTGGAAGTGGGAAATTATTAGAAGTATGCCTTGGAGCTTAAATGTACTAAGGATATTTTGTGTACATAATGGTATATTATCTTAGTGGACTCTTTCATGTACATGATAGTATAATGGTGTATCTAAAAGGATAAATTGAACCTTATTAGACATGGTTCAATTGATAATGAGCTTTACAAAGTTTCCTAGATCATTTTAGGGCTACTTACTAGAAATTGTTATTTATCATTTAAATAGAATTCCATTAAAATAAGTTGATGTTACCCTATATGAGATATGGTGTAATAAGGAACCATTTCTTTCACATTTGAAAGCATTGGGTTGCCTAGCTTATGTGAAAAGAGTTATGTCAGATAAGATTGATGCTAAATATGACAAGTGCTTATTTATTGGATATCTAAAGGAGTCACATAGATATTATTTCTTCAATGCATTGGAATAAAAGTTACTCATTTAAAAGCATGATATCTTCCTAAAGAAAAAGTTTCTCTTAAGGAAAGATAGTGGGAGTAGAATCATACTTGGTAAATGTAGAGATTATGATATTTTTACTGGGGATGAGAGTGGTTAGTAGAGTAGCCACCTGGCCTCTACACTAGGACCTCTGATCTTCTGTAACGACAAGATTCAAAATTTAGATCTTATTTATGCCTTAATAATATGCCTTCTTGTATATTGTAATGTTTGTTAATCCCTTTTCAATGAAGCACACATTATATTTAAAGTATTTATGTCACCTCTTTATGTAAAAAAAGTAAAGTGTGATATTTAAAGAATACAATAAACATATTTGTACATCCAGAAAATGGGTTATTGATTAGTTGTTATTTGACCTGACAATTACCCATAATTCCATAGGAATTGGTAGTAGTTGCCCAACTCCCATCTCTAGGAGATTGGCATTCAAAAATACATTTTATTATTATGACTTTTGATTAAAAAAATACAAATCCATTCTGTTTGGCAAAGCACTATTTAATTAGATAAAAAACTATTTGATGTGAAGTTTAGGTGTTTAGCATGAAAAATAAGTTATTAGCTATCTATTACAAACCCAGAACAAGTAATGAGGTGTAAATAATATAAAAACCAAAAGAAGTAATCCAAAGTATAAAACTAGTCCTGTCTATACATCAACTAGTCCATACAGACTTTGTAAGGCTCTAACATTAGTCCATGTGGACTACTACATAAATGATATTATGTTTGTCTAGACCTCTACTCCAGTGAGAAGGGTCACTCGCATACAACACAAAGAAAAAGGTTAAATGATACCAAATAAAGAATACATAAAGGACACATAACAAGGGTAAAATACAAATATATGTCAAAATTGGAAATCAAAGATAATATCCATGTAGACTACATTCCTCATGTGAGGGAGTCCATGCGAACTAAATAACAGAATATACAAGAATGAAACAAGTATGTCCATATAGACTATAATCCTTATGATAAGGAGTCCGTGCGAAATTACATTAATTCCAGAATACTAACAACATGTATATCAAGGAACAAAATGATCATGTAATATGATATAGTTATAAAGGCATGCTAACATGGTGAACAAAATACGTTAAAATATATTAGACAAAGCAAGCATGATATTATTATCATACCATAGCTTGTACAGACCTTAAATTATGTACATATTCAATTTATAGGTCCGTGCAGACCTCCTATCACATACAAATTCAATTTATAGGTTTATGGAGAACTCCTATCATTTAAAATAGGTTTGTATAGACTTATTAATTAGTTCTAAAATGTAAGTGCAATTATAATTTTCTATGAATGATTAAAACATTCTTAAAATTATTTAAAGGGCTAACCTACTCATATAATTGTCATGGGATTACATAAAACCACCTCATATAACAATCAATCATGGGAGATCATCGGTTAAGCAAACAACATAAATGAATGAATGAATGAATATGATGAAAGGAGCCTAAGATCTTACCTTGAAGTAAACACCAAGCAACAAGACAATGGTTAGGTTTTGGAAGAATGATTATTTTAGTGAGGGTTTAGGACTAATAGAGTGAATCTTGTGTTAATTGTCTTCAATTGTCTCTTGTGTGTATTATTTTTAATCTTTTTATTTCTCTTTTTTTTCCTTTTTCATACCCCAAAGTGGGTATTTACAAGCTCAAGGCTTAGGTATTCTATCAAGAGGAGGTATAATCCCTTTAGGATTAGGATTCAATGCTTTAATAGGAATTTTGCACTTTTAAAAGTTTTACATTGGTAGGTCTATGCAGACTTTGGCATAGATTTCCTATTGGTCCATAGGCTTTGGGCTAGGTTGGATAAGTTCGTATGGACATAAGCTTTGGCTTGTTCATGTAAACCTTATCACATTAAGTTTGTGTAAACTTATGCCATGTTGGTCTGGGCACACTTAAGCTTTAGGTTACTTGCCTTATTGCTTGAGCCTATCTCTGGTTATCATCATATGCCTAAAATAGTGAATGGGTTTATACTGCAGGGGCTTCACCCCTGCACCCCTATTAGAATCAGTGTTAGGCTTCGAGCTTAGGCCTATCGGCCTAAGCCCTCTGCTACTGACACAAATTCCCATTTTTTTTAACAATTCGGGTCGCATTGTGAGCTTTTTAGGTCGAGTCAAAGTCTAAATACAAAAAAAAGTCCTAGACCCAAAATTGAGGTGTTTACAGTTGCCCCCACTTTAGTATGTGTTGTGAAATGCTAAAGCAACATTACATATTAAAGTACATTCCTGAAGTCTTGCTATTCTCACCTTTTCACAATCTGGATTACTATTATCATGTCTATTGGATACAAGTTATTTTCTTGTACCTTTATGATTAAACTTGCATTCACACCATTTGACAACTTTGTAATTTACACCATTTGGAAGCTTTGTCATTTGCACCATTCAGTGGCTTAGTCAATTGCACCATTTGATAGCTTTATCCTTCACACCATTCGATGGCTTATCCTTTGCACTATTTGGCAGCTTAGTTATTAGCATCATTTAGTGGCTTAGTCATTCACACCATTTAATGGGTTGGTCATTTGCACTATTTAATAGCTTTATCTTTTGCACATTTCAATGACTTTGTTATTAGCACCATTCAATAGCTTAGTTATTCACACTATCAATGGCTTCATGATTTTATCACTTACTGTATATATGATTAATGTGCATGGAAGATACATGTTCTCACATAGGAAAATATGTTGCATGGTTTTTTAGTGCAAGGGAAAGTATGATGGATGAGGCATGCTTTTCATGCAAGGGAAAGTATAATGAATAAGGCATGCTTTCATATGAGGGAAAGAATGATAAATGAGGCACAGTTTTCTTGTAAAAGGAAACATAAGTATGATGCATGCTTTTCATGTATAGGAAAACGTGGACAAGTGATGCATGCTTTCATACATAGGAAATACATAGATAAAATATGATGAATGATGCATACTTTATTACACAGGAAATATGAGAACAAAGGATACATGCTTTTCATGCATAAGGAAAGTATGGAGATAAATGATGCATGCTTTCATGTATAAGGAAGTTATCGATAAATGATATTGAATGAATGACCAATGGGTGCATGCTTTCATGCATGGGAAATCATGGATAAATGATGCACGATTAATGGATACATGCTCTTCATGTATGGCAATTCATGATGAGGTGATTTTATGAAGGAATAAGTTAATTAGATGTTTATGATATGCATGATAGCTCCTAATCTCTTCATGTTTGTTTTGACTGAGTGTTGAATGATGAATGTAATGATGATTTTTAGTTCCTAATCTTTTCTAGATGAAAGAATGTGATAAGGAATGGATAATGATGCATTTGCCTTTGCTTATTTTCCTCTAAATGAATAAGGAATTTGAATGAATTATAGATATATTTAAAACATGATCATGACTTTTGTTTAGGTGATTGAATGATTGAATCATCTTAAATGGTGATGGCAGATGAAAGATAATATATGTTAAATAATGGATCCATCTTTTGTTATGATGTATGAATGAAGGTAAGCAAAATGGGTAATTTTTTTTAAAAAAAATGGATGTATGAATGCTTAAGAGTGAATATAAGTTAACCTATTGTTTATGATATATGCATGCATGAGTAAGTAAATGTTTTGTTATTAGGATCATTCTCCTCTCAGACTCATCAAAAGATAAAGTTAGGTTTGAGAAAAGAATGAAGTTATGAAGTTGTAGGCTAGGTTGGGATAAGGTTTAAAATAAGATGTCTTTTGAGGAAGAGGTCTAGTTAAGGTGATGAAAAAGTTTAGGTGAAAGTAGGTTGAACTATGTTAAGGGCAAAGCTTGAATGAAATGTCAATTTACTATGGAGGGCATTTAGGCATATATGATTGAAGAGTGAATAATTATGAGGAATAAGCATGATGAATGTGTGCACAACATGGTACTTTTGTTATTAGTTTGTCTGAAGATTTTTCCAACAAAATATTTTCTCTCGACATCTAATTTTTGCCTAAACTACCTTTTGTAGGTTTTCAATCTAGTGAGGATCTTTTATTTTATTATATTTTTTATATTTTGAATTCAGCTTATTGACATTTGGTTAAGGCTTAGAATGTGATCATGTTATGCCAAATCAATTGAATCTAGATTTACACCTTTTAAGATGGCCTAATATCTTTTAGAGCTCTTACCAAGGTCAACAAGTAGTTTACTATGAGTGCCGACTTTATGCGCCCCAGCACTTGGATTTTTTGTGATTCTACTGAATGTCATTCTTTTGATCTTTTCAAGTACTACATTGATGATATCCCTATTATTAGTTAGCCTGAAGTTTTTTTGACCAAATATTTTCTCTTTAATTTCCCTAACTTTTGCCTAGGTTCATGCTCTTGGTTGATTGGCCTAGTGGGAACTAAAAAACTCATTTCTTTTTAAATTAGGGCAACTATAATTGAAAAGGGAATGCTTAATTGTTTTAAGGCTTAAGGTAAATCTATTTACTATTGTAGGCTTTTGGAGTTCATCATCTTCTGACTTTTGAATTTTTGTGTGACCAAGGATTAAGAAAGGTTTGGCTTTTTAGTGTGATTGCCATAAACTTTTAGGTTTTGAAAATGATGATATAGAATGAATTTGATGCTTTGAGTATTTGAGCTTATTGAATTTTTGACTTCTTTTAAGATTTGAACAAAAGGCTTTCTTTAGAGTGTAATTGCCCCCAACTTATTATTTTCTTTCTCTCATCTCACATTCAGGGATATTTCTCATGCTTTACAAGGAAAGATTAAATCTTGTGCTTTAAAATTGTGTGTAGCATTATTGAGCCATCATGAACTATTTGTAACAGATGTGTGTTCGTGTCCCTTTTGTTTTCCTTGGACCAATCAAACCAAAGCAGCCTAAGACTCGACTTAAGCCTCACTCCTTGAGTCTCAAAAGATGAGAAGGAAGCTAAAGGAATCTAGGGCCATTCTTTTATAATTAGGCTAAGAGGTTTGAGTTGGGCACAACAAGGTAGGAGTCACCACTCGACCGGGTCAAGAAATACCTTGTAGGGCTAAAACCAGAACAGTTTGAAAACCTACTCTTATTTGTACCTCAAATTAATATGGAAATTCTATTCGAATTTATGATACTATTCCTTTTTCTCAAGTGATGTTTTACAATTAAAGTAAATCACACATTCACATAAAAAAGTTACAGAATATATTTACAAACAAAATAAATAGGTGTTTGGAATCGAAATAACATACATGAAATCATGTAATTGATTATTTCGAGAACTTTGGTTCTCATATGCCAATTTGGGAAAATGGATTTTATTTTAGTGACTTTTATTTGGAAGAATAGTTTGAGAACTTTGGTTCTCAAATGTCAATTCTAGAAAATAAATGTTATTGTTGTAGCCTCTATTAAGAAAGAATCATAATTTATTTTATTAGCAAAATACCAATTTATTGGGTAGAAATATGATTTTGATTATTATTTCTTTTTAACATGCAAAATCATTTTTCTACCCAATTCGACGTTTGTGGAATATTTCGAGATTGAAATTGGAATTATCATTCATACAATCGGGTAATAGATTTAACTTGAGAACTTTAGTTCTCATATGTCAATTTTTAGAAAATAATTTCATTATGACTTTTATTAAGAAAAATCAAAGCCCATTTTATTAATAAAACACCAATTATTTAAATAGAAATATTTTTGTGATTTTTTCGATTGCGTGAAAAATCATTCTTCTAATTATTACAGCATTCACTGAATATATAGGGAAATAATTTGAAAATAAAAAAAATACAAGGCAATTACCTAAAATACAATCTAATGAAATAAATAAACAAAAATAAAATTACATTTTGGGATGCCTAAAATGCAATCTAAAGAAATAGGCAATAATAAAAGCAATCAGCCCCTAAATAATCAAATAAATCACATCACAATAACAGAAACAATATATTAGTATGTGAAGCAAAAATAGAAAAATAGACAGAAATTAAAAAAATAAACAGTCGCAAAAATATAAAATATTGCACAAATAAATTATCACATCTAACTGATAGATGGATAATGCAAAAAGAAAAATAAAATCAACCCAACTGACAAAAATAATATTTTTGGATGAGAAGCAAAAATAAAAAAGACAAATAGAAATCAAATAAAAATAGACAGTTACAAAAATATAAAATATTGCCCAAATAAATTATCACATCTAACTAGTAGATGGATAATGCAAAAAAAAAATAAAATAGCAAAAATGACAAAAATAATGTTTTTAGGTGTGAAGCAAAAATAGAAGAACAAACATAAATTAAATAAAAATAGACAGTCTCACAAATGCAAAACAATATGGCAGAAATAATTTATCACATCTAACTAGTAGATGGATCAAATGGAAAAAGAAAAAAAATGGAAAATAAAAGAAAAATGGGTCGGTCAACACATCGATATATTTGCCTTCAGAAAGATCTTGAATCAAATTAAAAAAATGGTACTTGAATCTTCGAAAAAATCCAAAAAATGGAGTTAAAAGAGTATTTTTTGCCCTTTTTGTGTATTCTCTCTCTAAAAATTTTTCTCTCTCCTTAAAATTACCAACCTCAGCTTAAAATGACCAATTTAGTATTTGTGCACAACTCTTGAGGCACAAAACGGCTGTTTTGAGATAAAAACGGCCATTTTGAACTCAAAATTGCCAAAATGGCCGTTTTCAAGAGCCAAATGGCTATTTTGGGCTAAAACAGCCATTTTCACAAGCAAAATTGTCATTTAAGCCATTCTAGGCTCAAACGAGCATTTTGTACATGGAAACAGCCCATTTTGGGCCCAGAATGGGCATTCCGTGCATGAGAATGGCCTGTTTTGGGCCAAAACAGTCAAAACGGCTATTTTGGGCCCAAAACAGCCATTCCCCTCATGGGAACGGCCTATATTTCTCTCAGAAAATGATCATTTTTTATTTTTTTTAACACATATGATGGGGGGCTTCGCCATTTCTTTTCGCAGTTCAAATTGCATCGCGAGATTTTTCAGGTTGGGCAAGGATTGAAAGGAAAATTTTAAAAGAAAACTTTGAGATCTTCAGTTTAGACGTAAAAAATCCATTTTTGAGATTTTTGTCATTTTCATCATCATTAGGCAAACCTAGGAGCCCCAAAGACATGGTGTCTACAACATGGATTAAGCTGATTATGTTTATTTCTTTTTTTTCCTTCTTTTTTTTGTTTTTTGAATTCTCTTAACTCACTTTCAAGATTATCATGCTATGCAATGATTGTGGTACATAAAGATGCTCATGAAGAGCCAAAATGATGTTTTATTAGACTTTAATTATTCCAACATAGTAGAAAGAAACAACTAAAAAGGAGAACTAGGATAATCTAGCCTATTTTCATTGGATCCTTCCATATCCTTGATTTGAGAGATCTTGTAGTTGGTCAAGAGTTGGTCCATGAGGTGGCAAAGCAAATGTTAGGAAGAGAGAACCTTATTTTTCAGAGATTTGAGGGATGTTGGTGAGGTTTGGTAATAGGTGATTTTCAGGGTAAGGTTTGCACCATAATTTATGAGGTCTTAAATGGCTCGACATAGTGCTTTGCAATTGTCAGTCAAATGGCCAGTCTTTTGGTGATAAGCACAGTATAGGCCATGGCTATGGTTAGGTGGAAGTGGTGAAGGGTGATGTTCAGGTATTTCAAATGAAGAAGTCTATAAGAAATCTTCTTCATCTTAGTTGTTTGGTCATTATTTGCCCCTATGGTTGAATCCATGCCTATCAAGTTCTTCAAAGTGCCTTGTTGTTGGACTTCAAACTTCTCTCACATCTTT
>CANXYI011832136.1:0-16254 GCA_948208565.1 Hura crepitans
CCAAACATTCTTCAAAGGATTTACCATATATAGTAAAGTCATCCATAAACACTTCAATGACATATTCTGAAAATATACTAATCATACACCTTTGAAATGTTGCAAGAGCATTACAAAGTTCGAAGGGCATCCTTCTATATGCAAATGTTCCAAATAGGCAGGTAAAAGTTGTCTTTTCTTGATCTTCAAGTGCAACTGGAATTTGATAGAAACCTGAATAACCATCAAGACAATAATAGTGAGTTTTACCTGCTAGTCATTCAAGCAGTTGATCAATAAAAGGTAACAGAAAATTATCTTTTCTAGTGGACGCATTTAGCTTCCTATAATCAATACAAACTCTTCACAAGACTTAGGTTGGCACTAATTTACCATCTGAATTTTTGACAACGGTAATACCCATCTTTTTATGAATAACTTAAACTAGACTTACCTAATTATTGTCTGAGATAGGGTAAATTATACCTGTATTAAAGAGCTTAAGTATATCCTTTTTTACTACTTCCATCATGGGAGGATTCAAGTGGTGTTGGGCTTCCCTAGATGGCTTGCCACTTCTTCTAATAGTATCCTATGCATATAGGTGGAAGGGCTCAATCCTTTAATGTCGGCAATTGTCCACCCAATAGCCTCCTTATGTTCTTTAAACACTTGAAACAGTTTTTCTTCTTCATGAGGGCCAAGTTTGCTAGATATGGTTACCGATGGGGTGTTGCTATCACCCAAAAATGCATACTTTAAGTGAGATGGCAAATCTTTTAATTCCAAAATTGGTGTCTGCATAATAGAAGGAAGAAGTTTAGAGTCAAAAACAGGGAACTCAATCTTTTGGGGTGCATACCTCATGGTTTTGCATGCTTCCAAAGCTCTAACTACTTCTTTTGATTTAGCATCTACCACCTTTTTCCTTTTGACTTTTCCCAAATCATTAATAGTATAATTCTCACACAATGTAACATTCAATTCACCAGTTTCATGTATTACAAAAATTTCTTCAACTAATGGATTAATAGTATCGATGCCATGTACACAAGACACTTCATTAAGATATTTCATGACAGCATAAACATTAAATTCAATTATCTTGCCATCAAATTCCACGGTAAATGTACCATTATACATATCAATTTTAGTCCTAGCAGTGCTAAGGAAGGGTTTCCTAACAAGATGTTAGAGGTATTGCTAGATCTATCCTCTTCCTTGTTTAAGACATAAAAATTAGTAGGAAATATCAGTCCATTAACTTGAACGAGCACATCTTCTGATACACCCTTAGGATACACAACTGATCTATCAATAAGTTGAATAACTACACCTATTGGTTTCAAAGGGCCAGCATCCAAAAAGGAATAAACAGATATAGGCATGACATTTATCAAAGCACTAAGATCACACATAGCTTTCCTTATCCCTACATTACCAATTTTGCAAGAGATAGTGAACATACCTTAATCTTTGCATTTGGTGGGCAATTTCCTTTGTAGGACTGCTAAAACATTTTCCTCCACACTTATTTTCTCATTATCAGCCAATTTTTTCTTGTTAGTATGTACTTCTTTGAGAAATTTGGCATATTGAGGTATTGGTTTAATTGGATCAAGTAAATGGATATTTACCTCATCCTTGCGAAAAGTCTCTAGAATTTCTTTCTTCTCCTTTTTCTTTTTTGGATTTAACTAATCTCTCAAGAAATGGAGGACTGATTACTAGCAATTTGGCTTGCTGGTCGCTATTCTTATTGGATTGGTCAGACTGCCTCGGATGAATAGTAACTTTCTTCTCTACATTTGACCTTAGGCACAGGTTACGGCTAAGTTCCAATAGTCCTTTTCCACTTCAAAGTGTTATGGCACTTGTATTTTGTTTTGGATTTACTTCAGTATAAGATGGCAGCCTTCCTTGGAATTCTAACTTACTTAAGGAGTTTGCCAATTAACTCACTTGGCTTTCTAAGTTCTAAATGCTTGCCTTGGTTTCCTATTGAAATTACACAATATTATTAGCAAGTGACTTTACAATATCTTCTAATGACATACCTTGTTTAGAAGTGGATGGCTGCTATTGTAGTGGCAGCGATCTTTGCTATTGGCTTGGTTGTCTTTGTCTATAACTAAAATTGGGGCAATCCCTCTATTATGGATTATATTGTTCAAGTATTGGTCATATCTTCTTTATGGGGGACCTACAAATCCTCCTGTGGCCTTAACCGAATACTGGTCATCCTCTTGAAGTATTAGGCACGTATCAATTGGATGACTCGGGTGAGAACATATGCCACAAACTTTAGCTAGTTGTGTATTTCCTATAACCAAAGTGGTAAGTTAAGCAAGCTGAGATTCAATGTTAGATGAAGTTACCTAATTAACCCTTCTCAAGGGTTCTTGATTTCCATATTGCCTTGATGTTCCAGCCATGATGTCGATCAAATTACGTGCATCTTCTAGGGGTTTTGTGTTAAGAGCACCTCCACTAGCTGCATCAATCATCTTTCTCTCTATCTCTAAAAGCCCATTGTAAAAGTGTTTAATTAAAGATGTTTCTGATATATTGTGCTGTGAAAAACTTGTACAAAGGCTCTTGAACCTCTCCCAGTAGTCATAAAAAGTTTTAGATGGTTTTTACTTGATTCCAATTATTTCTTTCTTTATTATGATTGCTCTAGATAAAGGAAAGAATTTTTCTAAAAATAATCTGACCATGTTCACCCATGTTTCAATGGAACCTAGAAGCAAATCAAATAACCAATCTTTGGTACTATCTTCTAATAAAAAAGGAAAAGCACGTAATTTAATTTGATTTTCAGTTACTCCTTGTGCTTTCATGCTAGCACAAACTACATGAAATGCTTTAAGGTGCTTGTGAGGATTTTCATATTCTCTCCCATGAAACTTGGGCAGCAATTGTATCATGCCCGATCTTAGTTCAAAATTCACATCCAAGTTGGGGTAGGTGATACAAAGAGGGGGCTGATCTATTGGTGGGGCTGTTATGACCCTTATAGGCCGCCTATCTTGCATCGCTATAGTGGGCTGCTCTTCTTCTGAATCACTTGAGGATTGTGGCAAATCAAGGGCTTCTTCTTCTTTTGTTTTTGTTGAAGTGCTTGCTAGTTCTTGCTTTTTAATTTTTGTTTCTTTCATTAGTTTACTAATGGTCTTCTCGATTTTAGGATCATACTGGAGTTCACCTGTAAAATCAGTCCTGGTCATAAAAAAATAAATTAATTAAAAACCAATCTCCAGCAATAGTGCCAAAATTTGCTGGGTTTGGAATCCACCAAAAATATTTTCCTACTCTCTATATATAAATAAATTGTAAATAGGATGAGCAGGGTCGAATCCACAAGGACTAGATTAATTTAAATCTTCTAAAAACCAAAACAATTAATTTAAACAATTAAATGGGGATTTTATGTAATTAAAACTTGAAGCAATAATTTAAATTAAATAAAAGTGGAAAATTAAATGTGAAAATCAATAGATAAGAACCTAGCACAAGGATTAAATTCAATTTAGTTTTCAGGATTGATCATGGATATAAAAGATACTCAAATTATTATTTCAATCAATCAGTTATAGTTGTTGAATACCATCTAACAACTAATTCCTTCTTAAGAGTAGATTAATTATGAAACCTCAATAATTAATCCCTAATTAATTTAGGCAAAACTTAGAACACCATTTTAGGAATTGACTCGTTAAAAGCATTAAGAATTAAAGGAACTTGATTCTAATTAACAAACTGACACTGCAGTTTATCACAATTAGCTTGTGCATTTTCATAACACAATTTGTCAGTTGGTTGCTACTGAAATCAGATTTATTAAGCAATTATCTTCTCAAAAAATCTAAATAGTATTTACTATTAAATTAATCATGCAATAGGCCAGATTGTAGAATCAATAAAAACAGTAATAAAAATAAATAGCAAAAAATACACAATAATTGAAATAATAAAGAGAAGAGAAGAGATTGATTAGATCTCACAATCCTTATTGAACATAAACTTTAATAATCTTTGGCTAGAATGAAAAATCAGCCACACATGTTTTGACAAACACATCAAAAAATATTCAGAGTCTCTGTTCTTCGGTACTATTCACATTCTTCTTTTTTACAGAGAATAAAAAGGAATAGAGAGAATCCCTAAAAAGGTGAATTTGATTCCCTAAAATCTCTCTAAAAAATTAGGAAAGATAGAAAATAGGAATTCAAATATTCTCTAAAATTATCCTAATCAATAAGGGATTATTTCCCATAAAATTTTGCCTAAAAAGTGCAACTAAATATGATAGCTGTCTAATAAAAATTAGGCTGTATTTGATAGTTGGCTGTGACCCTTAGTCTTGACCTAAGGCTAACACCCGCAGCTAGGTAGATTCTCCAAAAAGTCTTCAAAACTCCATGAATTGACTTGAAATTTATAAAGCTTGTCCAAAATAACCAAAATTCTCAAACTAAGTCAATTTTTATCAATTAAGCACAATTGAGGATATAAAAGTATGGGAAATAACAAGAAAAATGGTGCATAAATGCACCTTATCACAAGTGCTCACATTGATGTCTTTTTCTTTGTAAATGTAGTATATCCTTTGATAGGATTGTCCAATTGGATTTACATAGCCCATGTGAATCTGCCACTTGGCAATGAAAAAGTATAGTCACAAAAATATGTCTAAGTTTATTTCTTATTTCCCATAAAGCTACTTTTGCAAGATAGTCATTCCACTCTTTGTCATCGTCCAACAAACCTAGTGCATAACACGCAGCTTTAAAAGTAGAATAGGTGACTCCATTAACTGTTCGAATGTTTTCAAATGAAGTACAACCTCTGACTATATTGAATAATGTTTTGAGATAGTATCTTTCTCCACTTAATAGATAAGCAAAATAGATCCTTCTAATTTTTTTTTACCATTTTTCCTTCTTGTCCAAATTTTATCCCATGCATTACATACCTAATGCATAGGGAATTTTTCATATGTCAACTTTCTTGCATCATTATAATTTTGTTTGGTCTCTAACCATTCTATAAACTTGATTTTCTTAACTCTAGGTCTATGCACAATATGACTCACAGAGGTGTCTTTTTCAAAAATAACTGAATGCTCTCTAGGTAAGTGAAATGTTAATATCTCAACTACTGATTCTCTAAGATGTATGTCAAATTGAAAGGTTCTCTAACATGCTTCAATAGTTAATATGTATTTGCAATCCAAATAGCTTTTAATCTCATCTATTTGTTCTGTTGCATCAACTGATTGAACAGCATCTATAGTTCAATTCGGATATTTATGTAAATATTTGAACAAATATTTAATAGATCTAGAATAATTGTAGAGTTCAACATTGATGTGAGCATCAAACTTGACAATTAAGTTTCTGTTATATGGCACCACAAACTAATTATTTAGTAGAATCCCTTTCTTTTCTATTATTAAGGTCTCTTATAAATAGGGAACCCATTTGCACCCAGTGTTGTTTGATCATGGAACTTTTTTGAGAAAATATTTGCTATATTTTCCTTGTATAATATATGGTGAAGCCATATTGTATTTGCCACATGGAACATGAAGCATAAATTTCTTAACACCGTTGTATCCATTAGTATCAATAATTCTATTTGGTATCTGAACACTGATTATATTGCCTATTTAATCCGCTGATTTTTTTCCTTTTGGATGCAAAAATAATAAAATATGTGTATGTGATAGGCCTCACTATTGAGATTCAATGGTATAGATAATTGCAATTTAAAAAAATCATTTAAAATTAATTATTGTGATAAAAATACATGGATCATTGTTTAAGTAACAAATGAATGAGAATATATGAGGTTATATAATCTATATGTTAATGGTTTAATAAAGAAATTATTTACAAATGATTGGCTGAAAATTTTTTACTTCTCAAGTCATACATAAGCTCACATAGCTTTATTTCAAAGACTCTGTATTTAATATCAACCTAATTTATATCATTATTTTGCCTTATAATTTCCAACATAATTTCCAACATGTAATTGATTTCTAGCCACTTGGGATTTCAAGTGAATATGATGAATAAATCTAGATATCCAGCCCATCTGCATATTGACATGGCATTTTAGTAATTCTGCTCTTGATATCTTGGTCCTCTAGTATATGATGAAGGCAAAATTATTGATTTTCATAATCTATTAGAATCAGAATCTCCACAAAATACTGCATCTACCAATCCAATTAAATGATGAGTTCTCAGTTTCTTTTGATTATTGCAGATCCAAAAAAATCTCTCTTCTTCAACGGTTATGCTAACATTTATAATTTATTATTAGAGTCTTCTTTCTAATTGAAGACGTGTTCTACCTTCATTTACTCTCTGTTGCATTCTAAAGCAATTGTATTATCTCATTGTCAAAATTTTGTGCTTGTAAGATCTATTTTGTATGTTCTACAATTAGATTCCCACCTTATATCTATCATCACCATAAGTGTGTATTAATGGGAATTGTATTGACATCAAACTGGGAAGTAGTTCAAAGATTCTTTGCAATCCTTTCCTTTTTGTGCTCAACTATGATATCCCATCTAAAAGTTTCTGCACCAAAATCACCAACTATAAGTCCTGCAACATTTGAGGCTATTCCATTATTTCAAATGCATATTAGGTGTAGTCAAAATTCCTAATTTGGTTTAGACTTATACCAATCCCTGACCATTATGAAAGTTTTGACTAAGATATTATTCTCATCTAACATCTTATATAAAGATGTAAAATTTCTAGCTCTATATTAACAATAGTGTTATATTTTGCCAAAGATCCAATTCTATTTTGTACCTTATTTCGGTGTCATTTATGTACAATTGAGCATAAGACGGCTTTTTCCCCACTTTTGGCAACAAAGATCCCATTCAATGGAAGTTTTGTCCATTCATCCTGAACCCTTAAGGCCTCTACCATTATTAACTAATGTGTCAATTTTCCTGCCCATAGATGTGAAAGCAAACATTGAGGTATATGTTGTTATGTTTCTATAAAAATTATTTCCCATTTAGCCTGATGATTGCCTAAGAAGATATTTTAACAAAGCAAAAGGTTCTTTCATTAAAAGAAGTTACACTCGTTCTTCCATACAATAAAGTGAGAACTTAGGATTTGTTACTTTTTTTTTGTGTCCATTCCTCATACCATAGAATAGCATGACAATATTGATAGGTGTATGTGGGAGGGCCAAAATTATAAGGTTCCATTTTTTGATCTAAAATATGTTGAAATTATCATAAATTCTTCTAAATTGTTTATGAATTTTAGTACTATATAAAATATATTATATAAGTAAGTTATATTTGTAAATGAGGTAAAGATTATAATGAGGTTACTTGTAGATTAAGAATTTTCTATTCTCTTGCTTGATTATTCTAGTAGAAAAGGTTAATATTGTCATTTTTGCTAGCATTCCTCTACATTTATTGAGTTTTTGAACTTTTGTTGTGGAAGATTGATTGACACTTTCACTGCTTCATAATTGGCTTTAAAATGCAGGTTTAACATTTTTTTTTTTGGATTTTTTTTCAAGTTCTTATCCATTAGTATCATCTTTCTCATCATTCTAGCATACCAAAACTCTTGCCTTTTAAAGATAGCAGCTCCTGCTTGTAAGTGAGTATCAAGACATTGACTTTTATCTTTTTAAGCTTTATTATATTTGTCCTTCTCCTTTTTGTGTTAGCTGTAGCCTCATTATGTGGTAGGTAAAAATTTCTAAGAAGAATTCATACATGAGGAACATATTTCACATTGAAAATATTGGGAAATAACAAAGATACTTGTATCATTATCACAATCATTTTGCCATATATGAAGTTTCTTATTTTTTTTATTAATTGGAAGTTTCTTATTTTTTTAGTAATTGGTATATGTCCATTATTTGTAGTGTTGATAAATTAATTTTGGTCAAATGGTTGATAATTTTTAAAAGTTTGTCATATTCTTAGACATGGAATGTTGTTCATCATAACACATACCTTGTTCATCCATAATTAAGCCAAAGACTAATGGATGGTATTAGCATGAAAGGATGAACTTTTTTGTATTTCCATTTTAAAGCTACTTTTCTATCCGTACTTTAAGTCCTGTAAAAATGAATATGCTTAATTTTACATTAGTAGATAACAAAATTGAGATGGTAGGGACAATTAAAACACTTAAAGGTGGAAAAGTTTGAGTAGAAGGTAATTTAATTAGTAAAAAGGTAAGATGTTAAGAATATGAAATAGCTAATTTTAAATCCTTAATTTGTAATTTCTATTCTCCATGGATAGATATTTATGGAAGTTTAAGAAAAATTTTAAAAGAACTTAGTTACTAACCTCGACAAAAGCAACAGACAGTTGGTGGATGATAAAGATTTGAGGAAGGATTATAGAGGCATGAGAGGAAGGATTATAGAGGCATGAGATTCTTCTGCCATCACCGAGTTCTATGTTCAGAGATGAAACCATTTACTTGAGCAATATCTTAGGAGGTTTTTATTTTTGGTTCAAATATTGAAGATCGTAATTGTACATATTCAAATATTAATCAAATAGATGGTGAATGTCATCAAGCGACTTTCATTTTTTGATGATCGATTTTTAAATAGGCTATATATTAAAGGCTATAAATTTAGTTTTTCTTATTTATTTATATTTTATATGTATAAATACAGTTTCCTTAGAATAATGGCATTCAGATACTAAAAGTGAAGTTAATTTTTCTTTAAACTAAATTTACTTTAGATAAAAACAATTGTTGTTTGTCAGAGAAAATTAAGAAATAGTAGAATTATGTTTTATTAAAAAATTTGTGCACAAATCATTTATTATTTTCATTATATAAAGTATAATTATTTTTCATTATGTACAAACAATTACATTACTAATAAAATCTTTTATTTTGTTAGTATGGTTATAATTATAGATCCCTCCCTTTTTTTAATAAGCGAAACAGGCCTATCCCTCAATATTTAGTAATGGTGAAATATAATTTATAGTCTTGAAATTTTTATCTGGAAATTTAGACTAAAAGAGCACATTATTCAAACTTTTAGTATGTAAAGTTGGTATTCAAAAACTTAAAAACTTAAACAACCAAATAATATCTTTTTAATATTTTTTAAACAAAAAATTGAAGTACTACTAACTATTGCTATATATCATGCTAAGTCATCAGTGACCTTGACTGTAAGCTCGACAATGACAGCTTTAGTAGCAATTGGCTTGTGTTTAGAATCTTTTAATCTACTAATGTTACTAATATATGTAACTCAATTTTTTAAATTTTATATGATATATAATATTTATTTGTAATTAATATAATTAGTAAGGTATAAGAAAATTTTACAAAAAATTGGCAATAGCTTATTAGAATGGAATGAAATTACTAAAATTAAAAGGTTGGCACAAAAATTCTTTTAAACTTGCTAATTTTCTTTTCATTTTAACTGTTCCTTTTTCTAGCTTTCTTCTTCATTTTTTTTTTTGCCTAAGATGCCTATTTTCTAATGAATCAAATATAGGTAGCAATAATGAGAATAATTGTCTATGAACATAATAAAATATTGTTGCCCATTCCAAGAAGCTGTAGGGAATGGCCTATAAATATCAATATGTATTAGTTCTAAGACTTCAAAACTCCTTTTAGCATCTAGTTTCTTTATATTTGTTCGTTTCCCCTTAATACACTCAACTTAGACTTGGAAGTTTGATACATCAAAGGGATCAAGAATTTTATCAGACACAAGCCTTTCAATTCTCTATTTAGAGATATGACCTAAACGCTTGTGCCATAATATAGTAGAATCCTCATTTATTAATTTTTGTTTTGTACCACGAGAACCAGTATGTAAGGTTTCATTACATGAAGCAATTGTATCCAATAAATATAGGTTATCATTCATGGATAAAGAACCAGTACCAATACCATTTGAATTTTGAGAAAGACAAAACTTATTATTTCCAAATGAACAAGAATAACCAGATTTGTCCAAAATAGAAATAAAAACCAAATTCCGTCTAAATGACGGTACAATAAAAGTCTCTTTCAAAACCAAATAAAAACCAATCTTTAATAACAACTTAAAGGTCCCTATAGCTTCAACTTTAACTAATTTGCCATCACCCACAAAGATGAATCTTTCAACATCACTTAGCAGTCGGCTCGTCAAACAACCCTGCATAGACTCACTTATGTGAGTAGTAGCACCTGAATCTAGCCACCAAGTGTATATAGGTATAAAAGTCAAATTAACTTCAGAATAAACCAAGGTGAGAAGTGTACCTTTCTTTACATGCCAATTGACATACTTAGGACACTCTTTCTTCATGTGTCCACCCTTCTTGCAAAAGTAACAAGTAATATCTAAATCCTATTTCTTTTGCTCTTTTCTTTAATGGTGTCTTTACTGCAGCTCCCTTTTCGCTTTTCCTCTTTTTATCCTTAAAGGTAGTTGCTAAATGAGCACTTTCTGTCTTATATGCTTTCAATCTCTCTTCTTCTTGTAAGCAATGAGCTCATTAAGAGATCCTTTCACACTTTGAGTATTATAACTCACTTTAAATTGACTGTATTATGTAGGAAGAAAGATTAAAACTAAATGTATGAGTAAGTCCTCAGACAACTGTAACTTTAATGCCTTTAATTTTGAAGCAATATCAGACATCTCTATGATGTACTCCCTTATATTTCCTTGACTTTTATATCTCATTGAAACAAGTTTAGCTAAAAGCACACTTGTTTCAACTTTTTTGCTTTTGGCAAAGCCCTTTTCAAGGTCCTCAAGGAACTTCCTAACATTAACCTCATTGGACATACTACCCCTAAAATTTTCTAGAATTATACACTTCATGATCATTAGACTCATGCGATTAGAATGTTCCCACCTCTCTAAGTCCCTTTTATCCTTAATGGAACTTTGATCTATAAGAGAAGTGGGTCGTTCTTCCCGAAGTGCAAGGTCAAGATCCATACAATAGAGAATAATCATAGCATTCTCTTTCCAAATCTTAAAGTTTGCACCATTGAGCACTGGAATTGAATTAATATTTGCAAATATTGTAAAAGCAAAAGCATTAACTGAACAAAGAATAAAGTAACAGAGATTAAGCTCACATGTTATTCACAATAAAACACGCTTAATAAGTTCAAATAATGATAAGCTCTAAAATAAGATACCTAGCACAACATTGATATTTAGTCTTTGAACAAAAATATCAACTGAAAGTGGTACTCTCTATGCAAAAATCAAATATTGACAACTAATCCCATCAAATAATAAGCCTTTCTTTGGACCGACTTTTATCCACATGGTAAATCAACAATTGTCACAAATTTATTTCCATAGCACATTTGTTAATTAGCCAAATAATAACCTTCCTTTAGGCCAATTATTATTCGCATAAATAACGAATACACACACCCAATATTTTAAATAAATCAATCTACACAATAGAGGTTACTTTGGCAACATATTGCTTTAATTAACTTATTTAGAGAATAATAGGCATCACAAAAATGTGATAATATTAAATTTAAACTTAATTTGTGTTATTGTAATAAAATATTACCGTATATTTTACTCAATCAATATGTGTAAACACATGATATTAATTAACAATATCAATTAAAAATCATGTTCATTCTGAAAATTGAGTAAATATAATAATAAATAATAGATAATTTTAATGGCTTTGGCAAAAAAAATTGCTATCAAAAAAAAATTAGCCATCAAAAGAAAAAAAAAAAAGAAAAGCTCTTTTTTTTACAAAATAATTCATCAAAATTAATTTATAATTCACGCCCAACGATTTAAGCATAACTGTTTTGATACTACTTGTTAGATTTTTTGATTTATCTCGATACAAATAACTTATATCTAATTCAAAGGACCGCATGCAAACCATTGGACAATGAACAATAAATAGAAAATCATAGATGCATACCTGAATCTATAATTGATGAATTAATTAAAAGGATTGAGTACTTCTAAGCCTTGATTTATCGTCTCGCTAATTTGCTTTGTGTATAAGGCAAGGCAAATTGACAACTGAAATCTGACTCAAGGACCATAACCTTAATACCCTTTATATACTAAGTTAAGTAGGTTTCCATAAAACCTAATTTAACCTGTACCATACCCAATAGATATTTTTAGAGCCTAAAATTAGATCACTTAAATTACTCTTTTAATTTTGACAGCTAATAATATAATTAATTTAATATGTAAGCCCACTTAAGAGATTAAACCCAAAAATTTTTATATTACAAATAATTTTTTTATGACTAATTCGTTAATTATGCTAAAATTTTATGATTATTGATGTAATTAATTCTAGATAAGAAATTTTAGTATATAAGTAGATAGATATACATGGAATGTTTGGAGAAAAGGGTGAAAGCTGGTTTCATTAGTTTTTAGAAAGCAAAAAAAACAAAAACAAAAATTAAAATAAGAGAAAGAAAAAGAACAAGCAAACTACATTAGAATGCTATGGCTAGTAGCAACACCACAAAAGTCTCCTGCTATAATCAACCGAGTGATAGAAGGAGCCAACTAAAACCACATAAACTGCTCTGATCGATCATATGCCAAGTTTGCAAGCTTGTCCGCTACCATGTTCGCCTTTTTATAGACATGAGAAAATCTCACTTCCCAATCTTGCTTAACTAGCACATTAATCTTGTTCACAACATCGGCATAAAGCATGATTCTACATGTATTACTTGTCAAGGAAGAAACCACACTAGCATTATCACTCTGAACCTCAATCCTACACTAACCAAGCTTCCATGCTTCTTGAAGTCGCAATAGCACACCCATTAATTCAGCCTTATGCACATAGCAATGACCCACCTTTACAGCATATCCTCCTAACTAATTACCACACTAGTCTCGAAACACCCCACTAACCTTAGCAAGATCGCTACTATTTCTTCTTGCCCTATCAAAATTCAAATAAATCTAATCATAAAATGGAGGTTTCCAACTAATAAGTCATTAATTCTGTGCCTATAGCCAAAACCAAGTCTTTTTAAGTAATTAAAAGCTTCCAAATTAGCATGAACAACTGAAAAAATAATGGCAACTTTACCAATAAAAGGAACTCTTACCTGTTGAAATATAAACAGATTCCTCTAGTTCCAAATATGCCAACAGGTATAACCAAAGAGAATAGCCCAATCCTTAGAATTTTAGCAATTAAAAATACCATGAAGGTTATTGGAAACCCAGTCCCTAAAGCTGTTATCAAAAAATACACACCAATCCTTCTAATCTAATAAAGCTTTCTAAACAAATTTAGGCTAAACACAATCTCTTAGTAGGTGCAAAATAGATTTCACCCCATTCCCGTAAAAAGAACACTCTGTAGCACTCACCAACCACCTTCGAACTCGTTCCTCATTAGTAAGGATTTTGTTTTTTAAACAAAGCCACATAAATGTTTTAATTCTATGTGGTCCCTTCCAAGGCCAAACCATCTTCCAAATATTATTTAACTCTCTAAGAGAATCCATGAAAAGTTGTTTATATGTAAAAGCAATAGAGAAATTCCCATCTATAAAAAGACTCCAATAACAAATATCCTCCCTTAGAGTATCAGTAGGAGTACAATAAAAATGAAGATTATTAACAGCTGTTGTCTCTAAAAAATCACTAAGAACACCTATTTTCCATGCCCCATCATTTGAAATCACATCACACACCCGCCAATTGAAAGCCAATTTAGGAATGGGTCATATGATTTACTCTATTAATGGCTTTGTGCCAAGCCAACAATCAAACTAAAATCACACATTTTCAACATTATTGATTGACAAGCTGATATGCTCATGGACAAATGGCTAATAATGCATTATTGTCTTCCATAAAATTGATTCATGAGGTCTAGCATCAAAAATCAAAGGGACTTTCTCTATAAACACATACTTATTTTGAAGGATTTTAACCTAAAGAGATTATGGATTATTAAGGAACCTCTAAACCAACTTTGCCATATAAGATTGATTAAGTAGCCTGAGTTGTTTAACTCTTAGCCCTCTAAATTCTTTTGGCTTGCAAATGTTCTCACAGTTTACCAAGTGAACTTTCCTTGCTGTCTCTATTGAACCCCATATAAAATTACGACACATGGCTTCAATTTTATCACATGTTCCCGATAGTATTTCCATGGATTGCATAGCATATGATAAAATTGAACTAATGACCAAATTAACTAGAGTGACTCTTCCTGCAAGAGATAGGTAACTAGCTTTCCATGAGCTCAGTCTCTTATTAATTTTCTCCTTCAAGTAAGTAAAATACATTCAACTCGAGCAACCATAAGTGATTGGCATACCTAAGTAGTGGCCTAAATCATCTGTCAATTTAAAACTTGAGGCACTTTTTAGAGCCTCTTTGACATCATTAGGAACATTTCTAGATACACAAAAGGCTATCTTGAAAATATTAACATGTTATCTCAAACTTGCATAAAAATCACTCAGTACTTCTGAAACAATTTGCATTTATTCCAAAGAAGCCTATGTGAAAAGAATTAAATCATCAGTGAAGAATATATACGAGACTGGAACTACATCTTGGCTTAAATAAACTAGCTTCCAAAGGCCATCTACAATTACCTAGTTAATCCCATGGGATAATTTTCCATATAGAGCACAAACAAGTATAGAGACAGGGGATCACATTGTCTGACACCCTTAGAAATTTTGAAAGCCTCAAACAATTCACCATTCTAAATAATAGAAGTACTACTTGCTACCCAACTGTGAACTAGTATTTGAATGATATCATAAGGAAACCCTGCCTCTATTAGAGTATTAAACATAAAGTCCCACCATAGGCAGTCATATGCCTTTTTCAAGTCTACTTTTATCATTATCTAACCTGTACTCCCTTTTTTAAATCACATAGAATGAGCCAATTCTTGAATTATAATGATATTGTCCATGATCTGTCATCCTGAGACAAAGGTAGTTTGATGCAAACCAGTAAAAGAAGCAAAAAGTGGTTTAACTCAATTGGTTATCACCTTTATCAAAACCTTGAAAATCACTGGAAGCAAGCTTATTAGCTAAAAATCTCTAATTGTAGTTGGAGTTGAAGTCTTGGGGATTAGAGTAATAATAGTCCAACATAAGTCCCTCTAAATATATTTCCCCTCAAAGCAATCCTTTACAAATTGAAAAATAGAAGTGCCTACCACCTCCCAATTAGATTGAAAGAAGAAAGCACATAAGCCATCATACCTAAGGGCTTTGAGAGGCTTTATCTCAAATAAAGCAGTATAAACCTCTTCTATAATAATCATAGCACTCAAAGAGAGAGCATTTGAAGTAAGGACAGTAGGAAATTTACCTCGAATGGGATAAGGGGGAGCCAAGGTATGCTTTTCAAATATGCTCTTCAAAAAATAGAGACTTATAAAAATTAATAGCATGATTTTGGAGAACATGATTATTCGTGCACCAAACCCCATCTTCTATAAATAAACCCCAATTTTTTTCTTTTATTTTTTAACCTTGTATTTGATAAGGAAATAGGCTGAGTTTTCATCACCAAATTGAATCCAATCACATCGAGATTTTTGCTTCTAATATAGCTCCTCCTAATTAAGAACATCTTCATACTCATAGCTAAAATCCCCTTGAAAACCAACAAGATAATTAGAATGTCTAAACTTGAAGATTTTTCAATACCAGTTAATAGGGAGAGAAGCTTCTTTTTCTTACAAAAAGAATTTCCATAAACTTGCCGATTCCAAACATATGCTTTTGCCACAAAGGAAGATATATTAGAAATAATGTTCCTTGAATTGCTTTAAGCTCCTCGAACAAAGCTTTTAAAATTGGGATGTAACAACCAACTAATAGTGAATTAGAAATGAGCTTTACGTATAGTATCATAAGATGGCTTCTTCAAAGACAACAAGAGTGGGCGATGATATGAACATGCCCCAACTAAGTGATGAATGATAGCATCTTAAAAACTTAGCTTCCAATCAAAATTGTAAATGCTTCTATCAATATGCTCCCAAATGCACCCTCTTTACCAAGTGAACATTGGCCCATTAAATCCCATATCCAAAAGCTTGCAATTATTAAGACAATTCCTAAATAATTGACAAGGTCGACTACCCTTATCTTATCCATCGATTTTTTCTTGAGAGTTAAGAAAAGAGTTAAAATCTTTAGTAAGACATCAAGGCCCAACAACATGATTTGAAAAAATTTTTGAAAC
>CANXYI011832153.1:0-12699 GCA_948208565.1 Hura crepitans
AATAGAGTGTATAGAGATTGCCTATTATTTATCTAGGGATACACCTTCCTGTTAATCTAGTTGAGCTACCCTATAAACTTATTTTTTAGACATCATGCAATACTAGACTGCAGACAGAAGAGGCTTACTCTTTAAACAATAGAAGGGGAGGAAATTATAGTAGTGGGTGAAAGGACTAACTTCATATCCATGTGATCTCAGCAGTTGTAGAAAGGAAAGTAATCCAGAAGGGTTGTCAAGCCTACTTAGCACATATAGTTGACGCCAAACAGAAAAGGCCTAATGTTAGCCAACTACCAATAATGGATGAATTCCCTAATATCTTCTCAGATAAATTACTAGGGTTGCCACCAGAATGTGAGATAGAATTTGCTATTGACATATACCAAGGCATAACACTTATATCAAAAGTTTCTTATAGAATGGCACCTATAAAGTTGAAAGAATTGAAAGTACAATTACAAGAACTATTAGATAAAGGGTTTATCAGACCTAATGTCCACCTTAGAGAGCACCAGTGTTGTTTGTAAAGAAGAAAGATGGCTCAATATAGTTATGTATAGACTACAAATAACTTAATAAGGTGATTATCAAGAACAAATACCCTTTGCCTAGAATTGATGATCTGTTTGACCAAGTCTAGTGTCATTTTAAAAATTAACTTGAGATCTAGGTACCATCAGCTCAAAATAAAGGAATATGATATTCCAAAGACAACTTTTTGCACCAGGTATAAACACTATGAATTCTTAGTGATGCCATTTGGCCTAACAAATGCTCCTACAGCCTCTATGGACCTAATAAATTGGATATTTTGACTATAACTAGATTAGTTTGTGGTGGTATTTATTAATGACATCCTGGTGTATTCTAAAACTAGATAGAAACATTGATAACACCTTAGACTAGTATTATAGATACTAAGGGAGAAGCAATTGTATGCCAAGTTAAGCCAGTGTGAATTTTGGCTAAATGAAGTGGCATTTCTAGGACACACAATATCCATTGACGGAATCTAGGTAGACCCTAGTAAAATTAAAGTTGTGTTATAATGGAAACCTCTAAAAAGCATAATAAAGATTTGAAGCTTCTTAGGCTTAGCTAGATATTATAAATGATTTGTCAAGGGATTCTCTATGATGACATGTCTATTAAGAAAGGATGTGAAATTTGTCTAGGATTAGAAATGCTAGGAGAGTTTTGACAAGTTAAAAGCTATGTTGATGGAAGGTCCAATCCTTACATAGCTAGAACCTTAGAAAGAGTTTGTCATTTATAGTGATGCCTCACATAATGGCCTTGGATGCATGCTAATGAGAGATGGCAAAGTGGTGGCTTACTCATCCAGATAGCTAAAAACATAAGAAGGAATTACCCAACTTATGATCTAGAATTAGCAGTCATTGTCTTTTCCTTGAAAATATTAAGGCATTACTTGTATGGTGAGAGGTGTTATGCCTATACAGACTATAAAAGCTTGAAATACTTGCCTACACAAAAAGAATTAAACCTAAAGCAATAGAGATCGATAGAGATTATTAAAGATTATGATTGCCTAATTAACTATCATCCTACTAAAGCAAATGTAGTGGTAGATGCCTTAAGTTAGAAGCGCTTATGCAACCAAAAGGCAATGAATTTCCAATTGTAATGTCAAAAAGATAGGACCATACTAGCTGAACTCTAGGTAAAGCCTGACTTAATGCAACTGGTGAAGGAAGCATAACAAGATGATGATCAACCATAGCACATAATGAGTTTTATTAAAGAGAGAAAGCCAACTAAACATGAAATTTAAGTGGATGAATGCCTATACTACCATGACAAGTTATGTGTACCTAATAGGGAGGACATTAAGAGGTAGATACTATAGAAAGCACATAACTCTTCACATGCTATGCATCTTTAGAGCATAAAAATGTATCAAGACCTAAAACCTTATTACTGATGGCTAGGGATAAAATGAGATATAGCATAGTACGTGGCTAGATGCCTCACCTACTAGCAGCTGAAAGCTAAACATTCCTTCTAAATTGCTGTATCTTATAACAATAACATAATGGAAATGGCAACAAGTCATCATGGACTTTATAAAAGGATTGCCTATGATGAGAAGAAAATGTGATATAGTATGGGTAGTCATAGATAAGTTGACTAAGACAATGTATTTCACTCCAGTGAGAATATATTATTCCTTAGAAAAGCTTGTATAGCTATACATTGATAAAACTGTCAGACTACATGGATTTCTAACGTCCATTATCTCATATCAGGATCTCAAGTTTACATACAGGTTTTAGAAGAAATTACATGATGCCTTGGTTACCTAACTAACTTTAGTATAGCATTCTCCCTGCAGATAGATTGTCAATCAAAATAGATGATTCAGATACTAGAGGATGTGCTAAGAAGCTATGCTATTGAATTCAAGGGCAACTAGGAT
This sequence comes from Hura crepitans, assembly GCA_948208565.1. Classification (NCBI taxonomy): domain Eukaryota; kingdom Viridiplantae; phylum Streptophyta; class Magnoliopsida; order Malpighiales; family Euphorbiaceae; genus Hura; species Hura crepitans. The sequence goes on from CANXYI011832153.1 coordinate 2,444, forward strand.
AAATACTTGTCATTAGTAGAATTTGCATACAACAACATCTAATAGGTAAGTTTAAGAATGGCACCTTATAAGGCACTATATAGGAGAAAATGCAAAACCCTATTGTGTTGGACAAAGTTGTGAGAAACCAAGCTAATAAGGCTAAATTTGTTCAAGGATACAGAGCAAAAAGTTAAAGTCATTAGAGGTCACCTAAAAGGAGCAACAGATAGATAAAAGTCTTATGCTGATTTGAAAAGGAAGCCCATTGAATATGATTTTGGAGATAAAGTCTTTTTAAAGGTATCACTATGGAAGAAGATACTTCGGTTTGGCAAGAAAGGCAAATTAAGCCTTGGATTCATTAGGCCGTATGAGGTGATCGAATGTGTCAGGCCAATAACATATAAACTGCATTTCCTCTAAACTTACAACAAATTCATGATGTATTCCATGTGTAAATGTTGAGAAAATATATATCAGACCCCTCACACATACTTTCCATAGAAGAGATACAGGTGTGACTAGATTTATTAGATAAGGAGGAACCAATCCATATCTTAGTTTAAGAAGTAAAGAAGCTACGTAATAAAATAGTGCCATTATTAAAGGTATTATGAAAGCATCATGGTTCACAAGAGGCAACATGGGAAAATGAACAACAAATAAGAGAATAACATCCATGACTATTTCAACCAGGTAAATTTCGAGGATGAAATTTCTTAAGAGAGGAAAGAATTGTAATCCTTGAAAATCTCGATTTTATGAATAGTATTTTCTAAGGCATGAACAATGTCTCTCGAGTAATTAGATCACACTGAGAAGGATAAAAGGGAGTACTAGTCATAAAACTTTAATGGGAAAAATAGTGATGAAAATGAAGTAATTATCACTTTCCATAGAATTAATAAATTATTTTATGCCGATTTCTAGTGAATATTAACCTTAGTTCATATTTTGCTAGGATGTGCTTAAACTGAATTGAAAATAGCATACCATGAAGGTTAAAAGTTCTAAATAGTTAAATGGTGAAGGAATTGGAACTTTTTAAGGTCGATTGATATTTAATCAGAATTCCTTAATTATGTGAGTGAATAGTTAACCTAGTTCCCTTTGGAATTTTGGCCTAAGATTTTAGGGGTTCCTTAATTAGGGAATTTGTTAATTTTTGGCACTGAAAGCATGATTTTTAGAGACCTCTAAGATTAATTTTATATTTTTGAAATTTAGATGGTATATATGACTAATCGAGGCCATCCAATCGCCATGTGGTGTAATCGGAGCTATCCTTCATCATAATATAAAAGTGATTATGTCTGTGCATGTGTATGGTAGTCAAATGCACTTATCTTCTTCACCCCTTCTTTCTAAACTTGATGCCACCTTCCTCCCCCTCTCTCTTCCATTCTTTTCATCATTTCCCACCTAAAATCCTTCAATAATTATATGAAAATTGATCCTTATGATGTTTAGAGTCTTATTCCAACCTTAATTTCATGAGAAATATAGGGTTTATAGTGAACTCAAAGAATTTAAAGTTTAAGGTTTTGAACCCTTAAATAGAATCGAGCCCCAAATTAACTCCCAATTATTTTTCTAAGTAACTAAAGATGCTTTAGATCACGATTATGCTTGTACTTTCAAATTTGGACATGTATATATTTTTTATGAATTTTTCTAATTTGTGACCTATTATGGAATTTAGAGAACCAAAATGGAATGAGAAGCAAGGCAAAGAAAAGCTATGAATCAATCTCAAGATGTTGTAGAATATCTATGTAAGTGTATTCGATAAAATATATGCCTTTAACTATGAGTTGTGAAAATTCTATAAGGGTTTCATGCATTTAGGGGTTAGGATAGCCCTAAATTATCTTTCTATGGTATTTTAGGGTTTAATGAATGTTAATGAACTTGATTGAATGAAGAATGGAGGAAAAATAAGCTAAATATGGAAGATTGAAAATAGTGAATGTAATATGAAACTTTAGGGACATAGTGGGAATTTGTAAATTATTGTACAATGAATGATATTTATAATGTAATAGCTTAGAATAAATGATTGTTACTCATATCAAGGATGTGCATTGATGATTGCATGAAATGATGTATGTGTAATGCATGTATATATGACAACATATGTAGGCATAATGTGTGTATACATGTATACATTAGTGACAATGAATAATGACATAATAATTTTATGGAATAGAATGTGAATGTTAAACAATGGGTGGTAATACATGTAATGAAAATGGCAATGTGAGCATACTAATGTGGCATAATAATGGAAAATGGCAATGTGTGTAATAAGAGTCGTAATATGAGATACATAACATGATATCGACAAGATACTATAAAGTAAGCAAGATTACGACTATAAATCATGTAAATGATAAATAATAAGACTGGAAAGAGCGTGGCCTATATATGTTAGACAGCCTGCTGGATAGGTTGACTGGTCAACTAAGGGATGTAGCAGCTCTTGGGACACTTTGATGTCATTGTTATTGATGACATTAATACTTAATTATATGTGATTATATATATATATATATATATATATATATATATATATATATACATGGCTTATATATGTTAGACAGCCTGCTGGATAGGTTAACTGGTCAACTAGGGGATGTAGCAGCTCTTGGGACACTTTGATGTCATTGTTATTAATGACATTAATACTTGATTATATATGATTATATATATATGTGTGTGTGTGTGTGTGTGTGTGTGTGTGTGTGTGTATGTATGTATGTATATATATATGTATATATATGTATGTGTATGTATATATGTATATGTATATATATATATATATGTATGTATGTATGTATGTGTATATATATATATATGTGTGTGTGTGTATGTGTGTGTGTGTGTGTGTGTGTGTGTGTGTGTGTATATGTATGTATGTACATATATAGACATTCGATAGAACCACTGCACATATTCTTATACGGGTACAGTCGCAGAGAGTATACTGGCATTACTTGATCATTTGATTATTTTATATGGGTGTAACCACGAAGAGGTCTAACCAAACCACCACACATAATCCTAAGTGAGTGCAGCCACCAAGAGGTTAAGTAGAACCACTACATATTATCGCTGGTGTTGCAACACGGAGGTTAAAAATGTGAACCACTGCACACTTTGACCTATATCCGGTACTTGGATACATGTCTTCCAAATATGGGCTAAAATTTAAATGGCATAAATGCAACATAAAATTATGTAAATGAATAAATAAATGATTATAAGTAACAACTCTAAAACTAGGAAATGACTTAATATTAATGTCATAATTAACTTGATTAAAGGCCATATAACTTAATAAAGATATATATACATATATAGACACAAAAGAATGAGTTGAATACACCTAAGCTTATACGTATGAATAATTGATGCTAAGATGACATAATTAAATGGTTAACCAGTAATAGCACAAGTAAAGGATCAATATGAATGTTAGGTGACATGTTTGTTTTTAAATACATGCGTGCTATGAATGCATATACATATATGTGAATATTTTATTGAATACACCACTAAGAATTATGCTTAATGGTGTATTCAACAAAATATGCACACATACATATATGCATTCATAGCATATTAATGCATCATATTTTCTAGATGCATAGGTTGTAAATAGTTCCAGCTTTCATATCAGCCTCAAATAAAAGGTGTAGTACAGATAGTGTCTAGTTGGTATAATTCTACATGTCCTTTATGTGATGTAAATATAGTAGTGGCACTCATATATATATATATATATATATAATATGGGTCAAGTTAATACTTTGTATGTATAGGTTATCAAATATACTAGTTATGTAACTCTAAATTAATAAACATTAGTATTATTTCATTAATGTAATATATGGGACTGAGATCTTGTGATGTCCTGACTATGATGTATGTTTTGATTGATGTCACTTTGTGTGATATAAGGTGATGCTGTTAGAGGATTAAAAGGGCCCAGATGATCGAGATGGATTGTGATTATTATAAAAGTGTTATTTTCAAAGGTTAATTTTGGGATATGCTATCGAATTTTTGTTAAAATGTAACAGTCAGATCCTTAGCACTTACATTCATACCACTAGTTTTAAACCTACACATGGGCCCTGGATGCTTATGATGTAAGGATACGATAGAGGGATAACCATATCAGGTAAGGGGTATCACACTTACTAAGCATAAGATTAAGGTAAATGGATGTTTGTATTACCATGATAGGCTATGTGTGCCTAATGTAGAGGACATCAAGTAAAAATATTGTAGGAAGCTCACAATTCACCTTATGCTATGCATCTCGAGAGCACAAAAATGTATCTTGATTTGAAGCCATATTATTAGTGGCCTAGAATGAAGAAAAATGTAGTAGAGTATGTGGCAAGATGTTTTACCTATCAACAAGTTAACACAAAACACCAGGTTCCTTCTAAATTGCTTCAACCTATAGCAATACTAAAGTGGAAATAAGAGGTAGTTACCATGGATTTTATGGTTAGATTACCTACTAATAGGAGCAAATGTGATGCAGTATAGGTAATTATGGATAGATTAGCAAAGATAGCACACTTCATTCTTGTCATAATGGATTATTCACTAGATAAACTTGCTTAACTATACATAGATGAGATTTTAAGGCTATATGGATTGCCACTATCAATTATATCAGACAAAGACCCGAGATTCACATCAAGATTTTAAAAAATGTTACTAAATGCTTTAGGTACTCATCTTACATTCAATACTACTTTTCATTCATAAATAGATGGCCAATTAAAATGGGTTATTCATGTGCTTGAAGATATGCTAAGAGTTATGCTATTGTTTTCAAAGGTAATTAGGATCAGTACCTATCATTGGTAGAATTTGCATACAATAATAGTCATCAAGCAAGTTTGGGAATGGCACCGTATAAAGCATAATATGGGAAAAAATGTAGAAGTCTATTGTGTTAGAGTGAAATAGGTGAAAATAAGTTAATGGGACCGAATTTGATAAAAGATGTAGAAGAAAAGTCAAGATTATCAAAGATCAGTTGAAACAACTTCAAACAGATAGAAATCATCTATAAATTTGAAAAGAAAATTGATTTAATATGAAGTGGGAGATAAGGTTTTTCTTAAAGTGTCACCTTGGAAGAAGGTATTAAGGTTTGGCATGATGGGCAAGCTGAGTCTAAGATTTATTAGTCCATACGAGATAATAGAGCATATGGGATTAGTGATATATTGATTAGCATTGCTACTAGATTTACATTCAATTCATGATATTTTTCATGTTTCCATGCTAAGGCGATACATATGAGATCCTTCTCATGAGATAGTAGTAGAATAAGTAGAGATACAACAAGATCTCACATATGAAGAAGAGCCAGTTCAAATTTTGGCTCATGAGGTGAAAAATTACGAAATAAAGTAGTGCCATTAGTAAAGGTGCTATGGAGGCATTATAACTCACAAGTAGCAACTTGGGAAACTAAGTAGCAAATGAACGAACAATATCTACATCTTTTTAAACTAGGTAAATTTCGAGGATGAAATTTCTTAAAGGGGAAGAAATGTATGTAAAATTTGGCTTCATGAATAGTACTTCTCGGGTTATTATTAGGGTTCCCAAGTAATAGGCCCTACTAAAATGACATAGAAGGGATTATTAGTCCTGGAACATCAAAGGCTAAACTAAGGCAAGAAATAAAAGAATTAAAAGTAGCCAATGAGCCAAAAGATTCTTTTTCGTCGATATCTAAAGGATAGTAACCTTGTTTGAGCTATGATATAAAAAGGTTAAGATGTGCTCAGAAATAGCATAAGCTGAAGGTAAAAAATTCTAACTAGTATAATAGTGAAGAAATCATAATTTTCGAACATCGATAAGTATTTCTTTTAAATTTCTTATTTACGTGATTGAAAAGTTAAGCATGTTTCCTTTGGCATAAACTTCCAGGATTCCTTTAATTATGAAATTCTAGAGTTTTTGGAGTCTTAAGTAATTTTAGTGATCATAAAGTTTAAGAATAAATTTTTAAAAATTAAAACAAAAATAAAAAAATGGCCGTTAGATTGTTAAATGGTTAAATCATAGCCGTTCATATGTTTAATATAAATAGGTGATCTCATGTGAGTGTAACACACCCAATCACCATTTGATCTTCCTCCCCATCTCAAGTTGGCTAATGCCATACCCATAAGAAACCCTCCCTCATTTTTCTTTCATACACCACATAAATCCAAGTGAAACCCTGAATATTATACTCAAATTGATCCTTGGCACATCTAGTTTCTTATTTTGCTATTTATTTCATAAGAAAAGGGAGTTTTGTGAAAAAATATGAGATTTCAAAATTAGGGTTTTGAAAACCCAAAAGCAAGGTAAGCATATTTTTGGGGTTCTAATATTTTTCTATGATATTATGAGTGCTCGAAATTATGGTATGAGTGTTATTTTTTAGTTTTAATCTATGTAAATTGTTCTATGAATTTTTCTAACCTATTACCTATTATGGAACCTAGAGAATGAGGAAAAGAGGTATGCTAAGGGCAAAGAGAAGCTGTAAAGTGATATTCGGGACACCGAGAAATCGCTTTGTAAGTGCATTTAGTAAAATATGTTTACACTTTACATGTTTATACATTTTCAAGTTTGTATATCATTATGGAAGCTATAACTTTAGTAGTTTAAATGGTCTTAAAACAATTTTGATAGTGTAATAATTTTTAATATATGCTAAATAAGTGAAAATAATGGAGAAATGATAATAAAATAAATGTATAGAAGTACTGTACACTTACTATATGTTATGTGTAAAAATAGCAAAATGGTAATTTTAGACAATACGGTTACAATATGTATAATTAAGCCACATTTGGATAATTAATCATGTTAGAATAGTGTTTAATGGAAAGAAATGCATTATATTGGAAATGTGGTACATTGTATGTGTGTTGTGTGTATACATTATTTTATGCACATGTATAGGTTATATGCATGATGTGATGAAATATAAGTGGTAATGTAATTGTAAATATAATGTTAACTTTAAATGTGGAACATGAGGCATAAAATGAGAAATACGTATGGATCGTATTGGTACCAATGAGTTCATGAAATATATGAATGTGATTATGTGCTACGTATAAAGATCATGTAATGTAACAACATATAAAGTAAAGCGTTAAAAGCCCATATGTGTTAGACAACCTATTAGATAGGTTAACTGATCAACTAGAGAGTTAGTAGCTGACCTATTAGATAGGTTAACTAATCAACTAGAGAGTTTGTAGCTACTAGATATTTGGTATTATTTTCATGCACGTGCAGCTGCCATCAGGTCCATTTTGGCCACCACACATACATATATTGTATATTGCTATAATCCATTCTATATTGATATATTTTGATTATTTAAGTGGATACAGCCACTAGTCGGTCCAAAAGAACCACTACACATAATTTCATATGGGTATAATAAGGAGGTTCAATAGCATCACTGCACATTTATGATAACCCATTATGCTGGTGTAGTACCCGTTAGGTCCAAAATATGGGCCACCGCATGCCATGATCATAATGTCTAGTATTAGGATTCGTGTCTATTAGATATAGGCTGATCAGCTAATTAATTAAGAAATTGCAATTTAATGTCTTATAAAATGAATTAGAGACATAATACACTTAAAATGAGTAGACATATGTTATGATTGGATTAAGGCAATGCGATAAGTAAGTAGGAAAACAATAAGCATAATAATGCTTGTGCATTTGTTATGTTATGATTACATGGCATTACATGTTTAATGTGACCTTGTGTGCATACATGTGTAAGCATATTTTATTGAATACACCACTAGGATTTATGCTTAGTGCTTCATATTTTTCAATGTGTAGGTAGTAGATAAAGAACTACATCTAGCCTCGATAATAGCAGTGCAATACAAAGGAGTTATTCATAAGTATTTTTCTATATATTTTGATTTATATAGTGTGATGTAATATTATATATGTCGGTACTCATATTTAAACATAATTAGACTACAATATTGTGATGTGTTTTATGATATGGTATGTTAGGATGTAAACCTATATTATTCAGATTATGCTTTTATGACTTGCATGTGATTACATGTTCTAATATGACTATTTAGGTTGATTGAGATGAGATGAGGACCAAAAGGGTTCAAGATATTGGTTGATGATTGAGATGATATAAAAGTACTATTTTTTGCAAGTTTTTTTTTTGGGATATGCCATGATGTAGCTATTATACTACCAAAATTTTGTTGTAACAATTCAATCATAATGATATGTATGATTGTCATATATAAAGGATTTAAGAAGATAATGGTACAGTTAATATAAGTTGGTTATCATGTCATCTCTTATTTGAATTGGTAATGGTTCAGGTAAGAGGTGTCACAATATGGCATCCCTAATTTGGATCTAGCTACCGAGTCAAGGGAAGGGCGTTACACATTATTTTTATAGTGAAAAGTGCTATATATATACAGATCACAAGTGTTTAAAATATGTCTCAACATAAAAAGAATTAAACCTGAGGAAAAGGTGATGGATTGAATTGATAAAGGATTACAATTGTTTGATCGATTACCATTAAGGAAAAGCTAATGTTGTAGCTAATGTATTGAGGCAAAAATTCATATTAGTCATTAAAGTAATGAATGACAAGTTCTAGTATATGGATAATGGAGCACTCCTAACTAAATTACAGGTAAAGCCTAATCTAATCTAGCAAGTGAAAGAAGTGTAGACTCAAGATGGTTAGCTTATGCATATTACGAGTCAAGTCAAAGAGCGAAATGCTATAGAATATGAGATCAAAGTAGATGGATCTTTATACCTTCATGATCAATGTTGTGTACCAGATATAGAGGAGATCAAGAAGTAAATTTTATAAAATGCACACAATGCCCCTTATACTATACATTTTAGAAGCCCAAAAATGCATCTTAACTTGAAACCATACTATTAATGGCCAAGGATGAAATGAGATATGTTTGAATACATAACTTAGTGCTCACTTGTCAATAGGTGAAAGCTAAACATTAAGTTCCTTTTGGGTTGCTTCATCCTATAGCAATTCTACAATGGAAATAAGAGAAAGTTATAATGGATTTTGTGATGGGATTGCGCATGACTAGGAATAAATATGATGCAGTGTGGGTGATTGTTGATCGACTAACTAAGTCAACATTCTTCATTCTTGTCAGAATTGATTATTCCCTTGAGAAGCTAACACAATTATATATAGATGAAATCTTGAGATTTCACGGTGTACCACTCTTTATTGTATCCAATCAAGATCCAAAGTTCATTTCAAGATTCTAAAACAAGCAACATCATGCTATAGGTACTCGCCTCACATCCAGTATAGCATTTCACCCACATATAGATGGACAATTTGAATGAGTCATTCAAGCAATTAATGTACCTAAGTAATGTTAATGTTAAGTAATCATAGTGCTTATGTTTGAAATCTATTTGTTTAGGTCTTCGATGATAAGTTATAAAGTTGTGCCATAAAATTTAAAGGAAGCTGGGATCACTATTTTCCTTAGTAGAATTTATGTACTATAATAGCCACCAAACTAGTTTAGGTATGGCACTATGATACATTGTATGGAAGGAAATGCAGGGCTCCATCTGTTAGAGTGAATTAGGTGAAAGTAAATTAATGGGACTTGATATAATTAAAGATGTTAAAGAAAAAGTTAAAATTATTAGACAGAGACTAAAGACAGCCTCAGACTGACAAAATTCATGTGGATTTAAAACAGAAAGACATTAAAGATGAAATTGATGACAAGGTATTCCTTAAGGTATCGCCATGGAAGAAGTTACTTGTAACGTCTGCCGGTCGACGTCTTATGAACAGTGCATTCGGAACCCGATTGATGTTCCCCGTGGTGTGGGTCATTATTTCGAGACCGATGACTGGTATATTGTTCATAAAACTTTGACGGGCCTGAAAGGGTCAAAATGAAGGAATTAAAATTTTTAGCAGAACCAATAATTACTTTTAGGTTATAAATTATCAATTCCGGAGATAAAAATATTTTGAGACCCGGACAGTGGAGACCGGGAATGTACCCGGATGGTCTCGAATACCATACGCTGAACCTCAAAAATTCTATTTAGCATGTTGGTGAAGGAATCAAAATTTTCTGAGGTGATCTGGTATTTTTTCGGAATATTTTATTCGCCTCGTGAATAGTGCCAAAAGTCAACAGTTG
>CANXYI011832211.1:0-13267 GCA_948208565.1 Hura crepitans
ACGCTCCCACCAGGTATTAGATTCAATGGCCTAATACCATGTAATGAAGAAAGAAAATGGATAGTTGCCAATTAGTTGCCTTGTCAATCGACTAATGTCTTCAATGAAAGCCTACTGGTGCTAAAATGCATATCAATGTGCAAGTATTTCCAATATAACTTGTGACTTCAGCCCCTCTTGATGGTTTCCATTGTTTGATGCAGTCTGAAAGTGCTCAGGGGGAAGCTGCTGCAAGTGCTATGGGTGGTAGAGGACGTGGAGGAGCTGCTTTCCGTGGCCGTGGACGAGGAATGCGAAGGCGGTGAGCTTTCGGGAGATGTATTCTGTCGAAGAGCGTCTTTTCAAATTTTCTTCCTTGTTTTAGTTGGTGTTAACATTGTGTCATTTAGTTTACATTTGCTCTGTTCATCATATGGATTCCAGTGGGTTTGCGTTTTGACAATGAAATATTTCATGAAGATGCTGCTGGTGCGAATTTTTGTGCATTGAAATTTTCTATGCAGGGATGAAAGGTTTCGTGCTTTAGAATCAATTTGATAGAAGCACCAGAGATTTATCTTAATTTATCATCAATTAATCAGGTTAAAATGGGTAACTAAAGCTTTTGTGGACTGATTCTTTATATGCTGGGGTTTCTTGTATTCTTGCTTGCTTTCTCTTTTCATAAACGGACATTTGCTGACCGTACTTTTTTGAGAATCTGTGTACTCAGGCTTGTTCTCTATGCTTAGTTGAATTTTTAGATGTGCCATATTGGTTGTCTTTATAAAAAAGGGTCAACGCTAGCAAAAGACCAACAAAAACAAGATTTTTACCAACAGCAGAGGCAACCCAAGCAAGCAAGCATGTTTAGAGTTACAGCCATGTAATAGTTCTTCAGTAACACTAGCATTTTACAGTTAGTTCCTTTTCCATATATTTGAAAAATAATAATAAGAAATAAAATTCTATATCTGAGAAATATGTAATTTTCATGTTCGAGTAAATCAACTCTAATATCAATAGTGGATGTATAAACACCATAAAGCTACAAACTAAAGCGCTCAGTTATCATCTACCGTTTCAAGAACCCATCTCTTGTGAGTTCAAATCATAACTTGAGAACTTACCACAGAATTAAACTTTGTTGATTCCAACAAAGTCTCGTTGAAATTTTTCTTATTTAAATGAAAGCTTGAAAAAAAAAATCGTAGCGTATCTGCAACCATCCTTCTTATAAAAAAAAAAAAAAAAAAAAAAAAAGAGCTGATTTATGCGTTGCTATCACAGTTTCTACTTGAGATTTCCCACAGTTTATTCTAACCATAACTGTTGCGAAAACAAATGCCTCATCCACTTCTGATTGTTTTAGCTTGAAATGAATGTTGTGAAATCCTCCTCAACATACTTGAAGAATAATAACGATGCTCATGGTCTTGTCAGAAAGCAAGCAAAGGTAAGAGAATGGCTGCACTTTGTAATGGTCCTAAAACTGGAACTGCATTTGGGAAGTGTATCCAAGAGCATCTAGGTGAGCAGCCATGGCCTTGTTCATTGGTGGTGGCCCACACCTCAGTATCTGTGGAAAACAGGCTTATCTCACTTGAAATCATTAAACAGAGAACGAGAGAGAGAGAGAGAATGCAATTTAAAATTTACCTGCGTATCTTGTGCTGGAGGGGGGCAGTGGCTTTCGATCATTTCCTTGGATATGAAACCTACACCACCATTCCATCCTTCGAGAGGCTGAAGATAATGTCATATCATTTATGGCCATAAGTATTAAATTAAAAATTGAGAACATAATCAGTTTGGACAACAAGAATATTACATGTATGCTTGTCTGGTTCAAAATACAAAATAACATTATTAATCCAAGCATATTTCAAAAAAATAATGCTCTGTGATAGATATTCTGAGAACCATTTTTCTGGATAAAACAGTCATCGCTATTTTTATATGAGCTCCAAGCTAGTCAATGCCCAGAGCAAATTTACATCTGATGTTATATTTGGGTGGACCTTCGATTTAGGAGGCTCAGCTATAGAGACAATACATAGCTGGCCCCTATCCAGGTAAAAGAGGATTACAAAAGGTTAGAGTTGAAGACAAGCTGTTACGTATGGCAGTGAGATAAATGGTCAAGAAGGCAACAGGTATATTACATCAGTGTGACAAAAAGAGTAGGATGTTGGTCTACATGCACAGAAATTGATGATCAGATAGATAAGACACGAATGCATTTGTAGGAAAGAGGAAGTGACTTACTAAGGCAAAGTTGAGAGAAGGGAGATTGAAATATGTACATCATAAATCGACAAATGCGCTACTTTGGAAGGCTGAATGTGAAATTCTAGGAGATACTGAAATGAGGAATAAAAGCCAAAGATGACGAGCAAAGAAATAGTGAGAGAGGAATAGCCTAGATCTTCCCAAAAATGCAGCCTTGAAACTGGCTCAACAAAGGAACTGGATCCACGTAATTAAGTCCAATTAGTTTAGGACTAGGATGGTTGAGTTGGGTAGCAAATTTTTATTTGCATGATTGCATCCTTGAATCTCCATACCTTACTTTGCTAGGGCCATTTATCACTATGTCAAAAAAGAAATCAATAATTCAATCAGGTGTTGAGGCAAGGGAACCCCCATCCTAAGGACATAAATAAAAGAAGATTTGGGTGGCGTGGGGGTTGAGAAAGAACGAAAGTTGCTAGATACTCCTATCAGCATCTCTCCTTCAAATCCATCTACAGTGCTCGACTTACTCCTGAATTTCTACTGAATTTTACTAAGCTAGGTTCGCCTAATTTATTACTTTGGAGCAGCACATTGTGCTAACAAGGCTTCGAAGTCTCCACAGCTCACTGATAACTATCTTAAAAACTTTAGGGTGAGCCCATAGTATTTTCCACTTTTCAACCATTGAGTCATCTTGTTTCTCCAAATCCATGGCCAAAAATCAGAAAGCATGGTAGCTGCCCAATTTTAGTAAACAATCTATATAACAGGGGCAAAAATGCCAAAGAAAACAGACGAACTAAGAGTTTATGTGCAATGAAAATAAATTACCTGATTCAGAACATAGTAGACAGTGAAGCGGTTAGGAAAATTATATGCAAAGTTATCCAGTTCTTCCTGCAAAAATAAAATCAGAAAGTCATATGGTAAAGGAATTCAAACTTTTTGAGTCCCAGAATTTGCATCAGTTATTTTTTTAAAAAAAAAAAATGGTGGTCATGGGCCAGGCTGAGCATTGGCCTAAGCCTGGCCCTGCTAGAATTCAGATAAAGAATTAAATGAAAATATTATTTATTCAAATAATATTTATTCAAAAAAATACATATCCTATATTTTACATTATTGTTGTAGTTTTGGATACATTTTATGTATAGTTGCAATTCGATTGCGAATCATTTTCTTGATTTGAAATTCATGAATCACAAACCATATTGAAATGTAAAATACAAAGCACATTACGTAAAAAAGTTTGAAATATAATCTACAAGAAACAAAATACTCGAATAAATAACAAAAATGACATACATAATAAATATAAATTATAATTAAGTCGTGTACTTGTATAAGTAACAAAGATAAAAACAACTAAACCTTAATCCCATACTAAATGATATATGAATTCTTTGTCCTCGTGTCCCTCTGTTCTAGGCAAGATTTGCCTCAATCCTAAGTGCATAAAAATCCTTGTAAACTCTATCTTTACAAGTGATCTTAGGCTTCTTTTCCTTTCTCTCTTTTTTACTACCAAATTCTCATATTTCCTAACTAAAGCATTTAGAGGCCTTCATAAAACATGACCAAACCACCTTAAATGTCCTTTTCTTCTCTTATCTCCAATATGTGCTACAAGCACTTTTTATCAAATGCATTCATTACTAATTTTATCCAATCTTATATGTCCACTCATCTATCTTACCATCTGCATTTCCACTGCATTCAACTTATGTATATGTTATACTTTTGTTGCCCAACACTCATTCCCATACAACATAACATGTCTCACTGCTGTTTTATAAAAATTTCCATTAACTTTATTAGATATTTTTTTGTCACATAAAACACTTGTAGCATTTCTCCATTTCAATCACCTTGCTTTGATTCTATAAGTTGTATCTTCATCTATTATTCTATTGTCTTGAAAAATTGAGTCCAAATACTTAAAATGGCTACACTTTGGCACTATTACATTCTCTAGCCTCACTCTCCTCTATTCCTCTTGCGTAGGCTAAAATTACAATGCACATATACAATCTTGAAAAATGGACAATAGCATTTCTCCATTTCAAGCATCCTGCTTTGATTCTATAAGTTGTATCTTCATCTATTATTCTATTGTCTTGAAAAATAGAGTCCAAGTACTTAAAATGGCTACACTTTGTCACTGTTTTATCCCCTAGCCTCAATTCTCTTCCATTCCTCCTACTTAGGCTAAAATCACAATGCATATATAGCTAACTCCCTCTTAACAAAATATCATCTACAAATAATATACACTATGGGATATTATCTTGTATCTTATTAGTTAATTCATCTATAATTGAGTGAATAAATATGGGCTTAATGCTGAACCTTAATGTAAACCCACTATTATAAGAAACTTCCTTGTTACTCCTCCCCCAACTCGCACACTTGTAACTGCTCCGTTGTAAATGTACTTAATATTATGAACTTAACATGAATACCTTTCCTCTCTAATGCCCACCAAATAACTTTTCTCGATACTTTATCATATGCCTTCTCTAGGTCAACGAAAACCAAATGAAGTTCTATCTTCTTCTCTAAAGTTCTCCATTAGACATCTTAGTAAAAATATAGCTTTTGTTGTATATCTACCTAGCCTCCTTAACTTCACTAGACCTAATTCTACGCGTGTAATTAAGACTCTTTAAAGCCTCCTTCCTCTTTTTCTCTCTTAGATGTGCCAGCTTATATATATTCTACTCCCCTTCTTGTTTTCCTACAACTTATGCATATTCTACTCCCCTTCTCGTGTTCCTAGCTTTTAGTACAAATCTTCCATGTAAACACAAACATAATACATAGGTTGATGAGGTAGCAGGGGCAAAAGTAGAAAATGTATAAGGACTAAATGAAATTGTTATGGCTATAATATATCAAAGATCAATCGTAATTAATAATGATATTTTAGAAGTTTTCATAATTAGGAGACTTTATTTTATTTAGAAAGTGGTTTTGTTTTAGCAGGATTTGTAGAATAATTGTTTTCCCCATTTTAATATTTCCTAATTAGAAAGGAATTCATAATTTCCTGGTTAAAAAAAAAAAGAATTCCTATTTTACTAAGGTTATAACATCTATTTAAAGAGGCTAAATTTAATGAATAAAATAAGTTGAATTTTCCAGCAAATTAGAGGTAGCTAACTCCCTTCGACTTCCAGCAAATCAAATGTAAGTAACTCACTTAGAAGGTGCATGACTCCCTTAGACGAGTTACAACAATCTAGCAATCCAAGACTCTAACAATTGGGTATCTAAGCCAGGTTACCATGGATGAAAAAACTTTAGATGAGAAGATACGCAGCATGCTCTGTGAAGTCCAAAATCAATATGAAGCCCAACTAGCAGCATTGGAGGGGGTGGACACCAAGTTGAAGCAGCTAGTAACCCTAATCCTCTTTTCATCACATGAAAAGAAGACGGTGGAGACTAATGAACGGGGTGTTGTCAATCGAACCAGCAACCAAGGTAATTCAAGGATCTGTTGGGTGGGAAGAACCAACAACAAAAGTTCAGGAACTCCCAATGGCAGCATGAAGTACAGTGCCCAAATATACCAAACGAGACTTTCAAACATATGATGGGCATGAGGATCCATTGGATTCGAGCACACAGAATAACGTTTGTTCTACAATAGTCCAATTCTTTGAACTGAATGTGTATATTATAAATGAAATAAAAATATTTAGCAAGGGACTTCGCCGAGTGAAATCAGTAGGAAAATGCAGTAAATTGAAGCAATTATTTGTTAAATTTTAAGATTTATTCAAGAGCCAATGTGGTTGTAGGAATATGCAGTAAATTGAAGCAATTAATTGTTAAATTTAAAGATTTATTTCAAGAGCCAATGTGGCTGCTGCCTATTCGGGTTTGTAACCATTGCTTAAAAATGAATTATGGTTTTAGTGATATTTTGAGCTTGAGGACAAGCTCTTTCTCCAAGAGGGGAGTAATGTTACGGCTGTAATATATCAAATAGGGAAAGAAGATCAGCCGTAATTAATAATGATAACTTTACTAGTTTTCATAATTAGGAGATTTTATTTTATTTAGGAAGTGTTTTTTTTAGCAGAATTTCTAGGATATTTGTTTTTCCTATTCTAATATTCCCTAATTAGAAAAGATTCATAATTTCCTAGTTAAAAAAATTCCTTTTTTACGAGGGTTGTAATATCTATTTAAAGAGGCTAAATTTAATCAATAAAATAAGTTGAATTTTCCAACAAAGTAGAGGTAAGCAACTCCATTAGAGTTCTAGCAAATCAAAGGTAGGCAACTCCATAGAGTTCCAAGGTGCATGACTCCCTTAGACGAGTCGCAACAATCTAGCAATATGAGTTAGAATTAAATTCTCTAGTTCAGAATTTTCCCAAACTGGAGAAAATGGTTGGAGAAGAAGAAATAGAATAAGACAAAGGGGAGATTGGGGAGAGAAAGAGAGAGAAAAGAAAGGAAGAAATCAGAATGGTATTGATAATAGTCATGTGGTCCCCAAGGATGTTACAAGATAGATAAGGAAAGAAATGACAACTGTGCAAAGGACAAAAGGGCATTTACCCTGCTGTCACCTGCTGCCTCTCTACTCAGCTAACTAACTAATCATTTTCTTCAGCTAAAATAATAACAAGCTTCTATTAACAGAATTAACTAACTCATTTGACCATTTTGCCCCTCCTTCGGTATGCAACAATGCCCTTCCCTTCAGAACCTTCTTGTGTCAAAGGCTGGAAACTAATGCTTAATAAAATTCTCATCCTTCCAAGTAGAGTCAATAGTAGGCAGATCCTGCCATTTGATTAGAACCTATCTGATGTGTTTGTCCCCAACTAAGATTGTTCTGGAATTGAGGACTCTCTCAGGAGTAATAGAGAATTCCCCATCAATAACAAGTGGAAGAGAAGGCAAGGCAGTGATGTCGCCCAGTTTTTGTTTCAGAAATGAGACATGAAACACAGGGTGTATTCTGCAATTAGGAGGTAATTGAAGTTTGTAGGCAACAGGTCCAACCTTGGCTATGATTGGGAATGGCCCATAATATCGTGCTGTTAATTTCAGCGACTCCCTAACAGCTAAAGTAAGTTGTCTGTAGGGCTGAATTTTGAGATAAACCAGATCTCCCACTTGAAATTCTCTCTTTGATCTTCTTTTGTCTGCATATTGCTTCATCTTGTTCTTTGAAGGTGCTAGTTGCTCTTTGAGGAATGAATTCATCATTTCCCTAGACTGTAGGTAAGGGCTCATTTTCGCTGCTGCTACAAAAGCTAGAAGAGAGAGAACAATAGGTAGAGTAGGGACTTGGCCATGGAATGAATTCATCATTTCCCTAGACTATAGGTAAGGGCTCATTTTCGCTACTGCTACAAAAGCTAGAAGAGAGAGAACAATAGGTAGAGTAGGGAATTGGCCATGGACTGCTTGGTATGGGCCCATTTTCATGCAAGGGTGAAAACTAGTGTTGTACCAATACTCTGCTAGGCTCAACCATTTGAGCCACTTGCTAGGCTTATGAAAAGACATACACCTCAAATAACTTTCCACATGCCTGCTGAGCCGCTCAATCTGCCCATTGGATTGAGGGTGGTAAGCTAAAGTCAAATGAAGCTTAGCTCCCAATAGCTTTATCAGTTCTTGCCAAAAACCCCCATTAAAAATTTTATCCCTGTCAAATAGAATAGTGGCCGGCATCCCATTAAGTTTGAAGACATCATCCAAAAATGCTTAAGCAACTGAGGCAGCATGAATGGATGAGCTAATGGATCCTATCCATGAAAACCTATCAACCACAACCATAATAGTGTCATAGCCTCTTGATCTTGGTAATTTTTTAATAAAATCCATGGAAATATCAGACCAAGCCTAATTAGGGGTTGTAGCAATCCTAGTTGAGGAATAGATTCAATCTTGCATCGTTGACAGACATCACATTTAGTAACCCAATCAACAACATGCTTTTTCATGGTTGGCCAATAAAATGTTTGATGCAATCTAGTGAGGGTACCTCTGATTCCTAAATGACCACCAAATGGAGTCATGACAAATAGAGAGTAATTGTTATCTGAGAGTGGTGGTGGAGCCAATGTACATTCTGCCTCTATATTAACCAACCCCCCCTTTAAGCATATGATTTGGTAGGCTAAAAGGAGAGATGGCTAGTTGTATGGTGGACTGCAACTTGTCATCAGCAGCATAGGAATGAAGAACTTCAATCCAATTAGGAATAATGGTAGAAATAGCAAAAAGAGTTGTAGAAGTCTGACCATCAGCCCTTCTGGATAAAGCATCAGCAACCATATTATCTATTCCTTTCTTGTAGTGAATAGTGTAATCCAGCCCCTAAAGCTTGGTAATCCCTTTCATCTGAATTTAATTGTGAAGCCTCTATTCTAGAAGATGCTTGATACTTTCACAATCAGTTTTGATGGTGAAAGCATTGTGCTTCAAGTAATGTCTCCATTTAGTTACTACAAAAGTAATGGCAAGTAACTCCTTCTCATAGGTTAAAAGTTTCTGATTTCGAGGGCTAAGAGACTTAGAAATAAAGGCAATAGGTCTCTCCTATTGGAGTAGGATAGCACCAATCCTATAGTTGCTGGCTTCACATTCTAAAGTGAATGGGAGTTGGAAATTAAGGGGAGCTAAGACTGGAGCTATACTCATAAGAATCTCCAATTGATTGTTGAGCCTCATGTCCCCATTGAAAGTTGTCCTTCTTAAGCAATTTAGTCAAGGGCTTACTAACGGCACCATACCCTCTAATGAATCTCCTGTAATAACCAGTGAGCCCTAAAAATCCTATGAGAGCCTTGAGTGCTTTAGGAGTTGGCCAAGTCAGCATTGCTTCCACTTTAGCAAGGTCAATGGCAACCCCTGCTTCCGAGATTCTTTAAGATACAGTTGATGTTTCCTAATAAGGTCAAAAACAAGTTGGAGATGCAATAAATGTACTGTTTCAATGGGGTTGTATATGAGAATATCATAAAAATAAAAAAACTAAGACAAACTTTCTCAAGTAGGGTTTAAATATGGTGTTCACGAGGGATTGAAAGGTGGCTGGGGCATTAGTGAGGCCAAAGGGCATCACTAAAAATTCATAATGCCCTAAGTGTGTTTTGAAGGTTGTCTTAGGAACATCATCTGCTCTCATTCGGATTTGATAGCAGCCAGATCTCAAATCTAGTTTAGTACATATTGTCTCCATGTAATTTGTCTAAAAAATCTTCAGCCAAAAGAATGGGAAATTTTGCTTTCACTGTAGTCTTGTTAAGCTCCATGCAATCTATACAGAATCTCCAAGTGCCATCTTTTTTCTTGACTAAGAGGACAGGGGAATCAAAGGGCCTTGTGCTAAGTTGAATTATAATATTAGCTAACATTTCATCCACCAATCTCTCTATTTCATTCTTCTGCTGGTGATAGTATCTATAGGGTCATATGTTGATAGGTTGGGTGTTAGGTTTAAGTGGGATGGAGTGGTTATGAGTTATAGGAGGTGGGATTGCAATAGGGATGCTGAATAAATCCTGGTATTGATTGAGGAACTGCTGGATAGATGGGGGAACAGCAATGGCAATGGGAGTTGGTGATGTGGAGGGTGTTGGTTGGACGATGACGAAAAAAATTCTGGTTGTGAATCCCTGCCACCCATTTTGCATTAGTTTGTGGACTGATTTAGCATAGATTAGTTCGAGTGAAGCTTGCTCATTGAGACCCTTCAGTTCTAACAGTTTCCCATCCTTTAAGACAATGAGCTTGTTGCCGGCAAAATCAAAGGTGACCGTTGAATGACATTTCATCCAGTCAACTCCTAGAATAATATCATAGCCTCCAAGATCAAATACCCGGACACTGTACTGGAATTTGCAGCCTTGCATGCTCCAAGTGCAATTGTTGCATTTGTTCTGAACTGTGATTCTTCTACCATCTGCTACCATGACTGTCATAGGGGTGACCTTGGTAATAGGCAACTTTAGATCTCTGGCCAATTTGGAGTCCACAAAGCTATGGGCACTCCCACTGTCAATGAGCAACATAATTGGCTTCCCTTGCAAAGTTTGATTGTATTATCACTCAGATCGCCATCTACAGCATGGAAGGGTAATGAGATCTATTCTAATTCATCAACTAGTATTCCCTCTTCAACCTCTTGCCACTCTTCAAGTTCTCTTTCGTCTGCAATTTGCAGAGCTAATAGTTTCTTATCTCCACACTTATGCGCTAGCAAGTACTTATCCCCTCATTTACAACAACTACCTGGGTTTCTTTTGTTAGGGGGGTTTAAAATTTTGTGGGAAGAATCAAGATATGATGATTTGGGGTTCAGTGGAGTAATGTTTGGTGTGGGATTGGTAGTGTTAAGAAAATAGACCCGTGCCTAACTCACCCCAAAAGCTAGCTCAAAGGGAGAGGACTGCACATGCCATTATAAAGAGCACAACCATCTCTTAATTAAGCGATGTGGGATATTCAACACACCCCCCTCACGCCCAGGGCCGAACATAGCGGAAAGCCTGGAGCGTGAGTATATGCAGACACCTGCGGGTGGCCCCAACATCGCAACCTGGCTCTGATACCATGTTAAGAAAATAGACCCGTGCCTAACTCACCCCAAAAGCTAGCTCAAAGGGAGAGGACTGCACATGCCATTATAAAGAGCACAACCATCTCTTAATTAAGCGATGTGGGATATTCAACAGGTAGTTCTAGGACTATACTAGGTACAAGAAACAAGAAGGTTAGAGTAAGGTTTGGTGGTAAATTGTTTTGGGTAAGTTTTTGGTTTAAGCGCTTTTAGGTTTGGGGTAAGTTTTTAGTTTAAGTGCTTCTAGGTGTTTTTCTTAGAGCTTAGCTTGAGTGACGGTAGTGTAAAGATCAGTGGGTTGAAACATGCATACTGCACTTTTAATTTCCTAAGTTAATTACGCTAATAGTCACTAGACTTATACTCTAATAACCGAAAAGTAACAAAACAATTTTTTATATCTGAAAAATATCAAAACTTTAAAAAACTTAGCGAGAAAAATCATTGTGATCAATTTTATTAGGTTTTTGGCTGATTAATTATGGCATAGCTATTGACATTAATAAAAAAATGCAAGTAGATGTGTTATGTCACCCAATGATTAAAAAAATGGACATGTTAAACGTGCATGGTGACAATATCACTTATAAATAAAGTCGAAAAAATATCAAATGCACAAGTAATATAATCATATTTTTCAGTCATCAGGTGATGTAACGCTCTTACATATTATTATCTAACTAATATTAACAATTACGTTATCAATTATCAACAAAAAATCTAATAAAATTGGTCAATGATTTTTCTCGCAAAGTTTTTTAAAATTTAAGTATTTTTTTAATACAAAAAGTTGTTTTGTTACTTTTTGGTTATTAAAATATAAGTCCAGTGACCATCAACGTAATTAACTCTAATTTCCTCCTTCAAACCACCGATGAAAGAGCTAATACAGAAAGGATTAGTGTGGTGGGGAAAAACTTTCTCCATTTTCAGTTTGAGTGCTTCAAACTTATCTTGGTAGACTTCAACAGTAGAGGTCTGTTCTTCAATTACTTCAAGCTCAACCCCATCTTGAAACCTTTATTGAATCGCATTTGAAAACTCATCCCAAGATAGTCCTAACTTATTCTTTCCCCAATTCAAGTACCATGCTTTAGCTTTACCCAGTAGGAGAAGACTAGCAAGATCTACTTGCCTATCAACAAGCACCTCAAAAATCTAAAAGTATTTGCGGCATTTACCAACCCACAATTGAGCATCCCCTTCTTCAAAAGTAGGAAGATCAGATTTAGGTAGCAACTTATTGAAGTTAGGTCTATTGAACCCGACAATGTCCCTCGAGTCATTATCGAGTGGAATGGGTAATAGGCCCCACCCAATATTATAAGAATCAGGAAGTGTGTTCTAAGCTCAAGCAGTACTTCTAGGAGGTGAGTAGTGATTAAGAGGGGCAACTATAGTGGGTGAATTAGATTGTAGATAGGGGTAAGCAAAACCGAACCGATAGCTATTTCGGTTTATTTGATTCGATTTCTTAAAAAATTTCGATTTTTTAGTTTGATTTTTAATAGTGAAAACCGAATAGGCCAAACTGACCAAACTATCAAAACGACGTCGTTTTGGACGTCTAAAACTATATCGTTTTACACTAAAACGACGTTATTTTGACATTTATGCACAAAAAATAAAATAAAATATATAAAAAGTTTGATTAGTTCGGTCGGTTCAGTTATTTTTTATAGGAAATTCGGTCTGTTCGGTTTGGTCGATTTTTAGACCGAACCGACCAAATACTCACCCCTAATTGTAGACCTTGTATGAGCTAAGCGAAAAAGGCCATTCCAACCAGAGTTCCTCACAGTGAATATGAGATTTCCATTCATCAGCTCGCAGGTTCTTGCTGCATTTCTGTTATGGTCCCATATTGTGTCAGAACACCGAGCGCTAAGTCATGCTCGTCAAAAAGAGCTTGTACCTTCGGACTCGTTAAAAAGAGAACCTGTTCTCATATTTTCTGTTTAATTTTCTACTTGTTTTATTGATTAAAATTTAGTCTATTTAAATAGAGGTTACAAGCCTAATAAAATAAGAATTCTTTTTCAACTAGAAAACTATTAATTCCTCTCTATTTAGGCAATATTAAAACAAGAAATAATATCACTAATTTAAAAATCCTAATATCACTAAAAATCTGCCTAAAATATCTCTAAATATTCCTAACATTACTCCTCTCTGGCAGAAAGAGCTTGTCCTGAAGCTCAAAATCATCTTAAGCATTTATTATACTATTTCAAGCGATGATTACAGATATGGATAGATGGTAACCATGTTGAATTTTAAAATAAATCAAGAATTCCGGTTAATAATTGCTCTAGCTTGCTGCTCAGCACCATTGTTCCTCAAACCAGTTTAAGCTAATAAAACCATAGCTGGGCTTCCCCGAATAGGTGAAAACCTGCCAATCCAACCTTGTTCGCCTCGTTCTAGAAAAATTGCTCCTCAGCTCCATCACAA
>CANXYI011832243.1:0-10864 GCA_948208565.1 Hura crepitans
CTAATCTAATGATTATCTATTTTTAGCCCTCTTTCCAATCTTCTCTTTTAATTATTTCATCTCCTAATTAAACCTCATTCATTGCTCTATATGCCTCATAAAATCATACTATTAAGACTTGTAAGCCTTTGGAAACCCGAACTTAAAAATCGAGAAAAATCAATAAAAAACACTTTATAACTTTGCCCATTTTAAAATAAAATACTTTTTGATATTTAAAAATTTCAATTCTGATACTAATGGCCTATTTGGAATATTTAAGTATCAGGTTGTATTGATCCTAGAATTTTTTGAGCAAAAACTAAATATTTTACGGTTTAGTTAAAATAAGGTCACTATTCAGTGGCATTACCGTAAAATCTTAACTGTCATTTTTAACCATCTAAATGACTTTATTTTCATTTCAAATTCCCCCAAATTTATATTATGATTAATACCTCCATTTAATCGTATCAGTGTGATTCGAGTCTCAAGAAATACTATTCATATTCTAGGAAGTACTATTCATAACATTGAAATTTTCGGGCATTACAACTAAACTTGTTGGAAGCAAAAAAAGGTAGATGGAGTAGGGCATGACTAAAAGCAAAAGTAAAGAATGTAGACATCAAAATAGATTAGTGATTTTTTTTATTCCATTAGTGAGTTATAATTACTGTTCAATCTTGATAAGAAAATGTTGTAATTGATGATAAATTAGAAGCTTTTGTGTTTGCTAAAATTGATAAAAAAAATTATAGTTGAGAGAAGGTCGAAATAATGATCAAATTTATTAAATCTAAGGTGAACACATTTAGGTTCACAAATGCTATTAGATTTGCTATGAAATAATAGTAATAAGTGCGTGGTTGATGTATACATTCTAAATAAATTTTATAAATTTTATATAATTGATTGCATAAAAAGTATAATAAGCACATAAAGTCATGTAGAAATTAAAGAAACTTGGAATAGAGTGATTTAGATAGAGTATTTATGAAAGTTGAGAATTTAATAAATTAAAATTTTGGGAAAGGTAACAATAGATAATGGAAAGTGAATAGCTAAAGACCATGAACTTATGGTAAAAAGTGAAGGCTAAGAAATTCGTTAGAATTTTTTTCTTCAGACGGTGATTGTTTACACTGCTATACAACAATAGATGACATGTGTAAAAGAATATATACATATACATGTGTTATTGGCTTAGATCTGAGTTTCAAAAGCTTAAGAATTTAGTCTAGAAGAGTAGTATAGTTGTCACAACTAAATAAAAATTTGGTAATAGATGAGAGTTTGTAATGCCTATAAATCGAGGCTCTGTGAATAGTAACACTGAGGCCGAAAAGTGTTCCTAGAGTGCTGGATCACCTTCACGAGGTTCGAGGTAGGGGTGTTAGTTATGAAACTTTGAGGGGCCATAAAATGCTGAAAATGACATAATTTAAAAATTTAGTAGAACCAATAAATTATTTTAAGCTGTAATATAGTGGGTCGTGGCTTAAATGGAGTCAGACTAAGAATGACCCACCTCGGATGTGCCCAGATAGAGCTAAAAATACCATACCTTAAGGTTAAAAAATCCCATGAGTCCATTGGTGAAAGAAATTTTGAATTCTAAGGTTGTTTGTAGATTTTCTTAATTTTAGGGTCTTATGCATAAATCGAGGCAGTTGGTTAACTATCCTGTCGATAGAATTTAGCCATGAAATTTTATGAGCCTATAAATGGGACTAATTAAGGTTTTTTAAAATAAATGTGATAATTTTTAGAGGTCTGTGTGATTTTTAAAAATTCTCTGAAGTTTTTGCCAAAATTGAGTTATTTCGGGATGCTCAGGTGGCGTGTGGCCCTACCAATGGCACCTCAGCCACTATAAAAGGGCTGAAAGTGACACCTAAGTGTCCACTTGGCCACTCACCCTTACCATCCCACTTGTTCTCCTTCTTCCTCCTCATTGTGTCTCGATGCCATTTCCACCTTACATTTACCATTTTTCCTTCTTCTTGCAAGCTTTTCCCTTGCCAATTGCCACCAGAAATACCTTAATTATGTTATGAATGGACTTGTAAAGGTTTTGGAGGCCATAGGAGTCCCTAGATTGCAAGAAAATTCAAGTTGTAGCAAGTGTACATCAAAATAGGCTAAAAGGGCAACTTCTTATATGCAAGTAATTCAACCCTTTTTAATTTATTTCCTAGAAGATTTAATGATTTTAAGAATGCCCATATGCTTGGAATTTAATTTGGGGACTTGTATGATTTTTCAAGGAATTTTGAAGAGAGGACGGCGTGAATGGAAGAAAGGAAGGATTTAGGTGTGCTTTGGTCTCTTTCAAGCTTGGAGTGAAGAATTCATCTCCCTTAGTAGCAAGGTATGTGAATTTAAGGCATTCAAAGATTGGATGATGTAATTTCTATGTAATAGGCTTAGAATCCTTATATGGAAATGGTGGAAAGTATAGTTAGTGTGTGTGAATTGATGATTTAGGCATTTTTTTAGGTTAATTATATATGTAAGGCTTGATTAGAATGTTGATTTGATGAAAGGAATGCATGGAAGGGTGAGTTCCCCATTTGGCTGAGAGGTTTGTGCAAGGGTGTGTGTGTGTATGTGTGTGTATAGCTTGTTAAGGTGATTTGGCATGATTTTTAAGGTATGAGACATGAAAGATGCATACATTCTATGTGTATGTGGTGAGAATTTTGAGTTTGGATGTGAGACTTGATTAGGCCGAGAGGTGTCTTAGGGTGTAGGTTAAGTGTATGGCATGTGTGCTTAGTATATTATGTGGGAATTAGCTTGTTAGTGATGGCATTGTAGGTGTAGGTGAAGGAATTGGTGAATAAAGTTTGTGTGTGTGTGTGTTCTTAGTGTGGTCGAGGCATGATTAAGGTGTAAATTGGCCTAGTTTGCATGTAAATGGCAATATATGTGTGTAGGTATGCTTGTGTGATGTTAAAATGTGTGTATGTGTGCTTGAATGTGATTGAAAGCATGTGTATGGCAACTTGGGGCTATTGGCTAAGAGTTATGCAAGGCTAAATGGCATGAAAATGAGGTATGGCATAACTAGCATATGTGTGTGAAATGGCATAACATATTTGGCAATGTTTATATGGCATGACTTAAGTAAATATGCATGAGTAATAAGGCATGAAATGCATGAATATTAAAACCTTTTAAGGTTAGAAAATGGTTAAAAAGAGGACCTGAAATTGGCTTGTAATGGTATGAAAAATTGACATGTAAATGGACTAGTTTTGGCATGAAAATAATACCTTAAATTGGCCTAACTTGTAATGTTTATGTAACATAGTATGGAAGCCACTGTTATAGTAATTTGAGACACACTTTTGATCTTGGCTTTAGGCCTATGAAAATGTATGGTAATGAGTGCAATTGGCATTGAAAGATGGCTTAAAAAGGGCCTAAAATGAACCTAAAATGGCCACCACAAAGTTGAAAAATGACCTATAACTGTCCCCCAAAAATGATTTTGGGACCTTTTTAAAATAAGTACTTAGCATGTGAATAATTAAGCCAAAATGATGGATTAGAATAGATTTGATATGCCTTTAATTATGCCTAAGATAGTGCCCCAAAATATTTCAGAAAAATGACCCATAATTGTTCGGTAGGGCTAAAAATGACTTGTAACTGTCTAAGTCAAAAATTGACTGTCTAATAAAAATTATAACTGTCTATTTTTCAACTTAAAATATTATAAAAAGATGATTAGTAAAGAAATAAACTTAAAATGAAGTCAAATAGCCCATTAGTTAGACACCCACTAGATGGGTTGACCAGTCAACTTAGGATTAGTAGCTGCTAGACTGTCTATTAATCAACTAGGCTAGTGCATCAGCCGAGGTTCATAGTTGAGCCACTGCACTAGTCTACAGGGTAGACCACTATATTGCTAGCACTTTTTTGCTATATATCATATTGTGCTGGTGTAGTGGCAAAGGTCTTTAGAGGGGCCACTGCACTAGTCTGCTGGGCAGACCTAGATGAATATTTTGACCTAATAAGTTGCCATTGAGAGGTCTACGGACTGATCCCTATGCACAGTTGCTCATTAATTTTTCTCTTTGGGAGGTTCCTGTGAACTGATCCCTATGGTTGTATTAAGTTGGTGCAACGGTCAGGGTCCAAAATGTGGGCTACTGCACACTCTTTCAGTTCCCTTTTGGTTTAGTGTTTGTAAGTATCATCTATCTAGTCGGGCCTATGAAATGGAATTAAAGTACAGTAAAACACAAGTCTAGAATGATTACAGATAATTTATGATGATTAATTTAATAAATAAGACACGGTGGCATTTTGGTAATTTTGAAGTAAACATAGCATGTCACTCACACTACATCTAGACCATTATTTATGCTTGTTTGTGTGTATTAATACATGTGGCATGTTTTGAATGGTTTAAATTCACCACTAAGTTTTATACTCAGCGTACCCATGTTATGGTGCACAGGTAGGAAGGATAAGCAGGCTAGCCTCAGTGATTGTGCAATGTAGTAATATAAGTGCTGAAGGGTAATAGAGTTGTTTTTTTTAGTAGTGGCACTTATGTAAATTTTGTAGGTATGGGTTGGCATGCTTAGGAGCTACTATGTCTATATATAAACCATATATATTATGTATATAAATAGGTGTTTTGTCTATTTGGGTTGCTTGATGATTTTGATAATTGTGGGCCTGAGGCCTTATGTGTGTGTGATTCTAATATATGCATGATGTGTGCTGATGTTGATTGGGGGACTAGGAGGGTCCAAATGAAGGTTGAATGGAATGATTGTCTATAGAAGTGTTTTTAATAGGTGAAAAAAATTATGGTATGTCATCTGAGTAGCTGTTATGCTACCCAATTTTTTGTAACTTGTAAAGTGTCTGTAGATAGGTTTTTCTATGTTTGTCAGACCTTATATGAACATGCTTGAGGATTAGATTGGACATCTAAGCAATACCTGATAGATTTCTAGAACAGTCTATAAGTGTTAAGGAGTTTATCTCTAAAAAAATTCTAAGATGGGTAACCTAGTGGGAAGTGCATCGCTTATCAGGTTCCTTTAAGAATTTGATAGGGGGTGTCACAGAGTTCTTCAAATTTCTTTGAATTTTTGATATAATTTTAAAGGACTATTCATGAAATGAACTTTAAGTTGGGGAGTTTGTGAGTAGGAGGATGGAATTGACATGGATCAAAAGAAGTTAATGTTAGGACTTAGGTTTTTGAGTGAATTGAAGGGCTGAGTTTGAGGAATTAGTAGGAGCTTTGATAGCTACCATTGATTTTTAATGTTTTATACTAAAATTTCTTGTTATTTTTCTATGGATAATAAAGGATCAATGATTAAAAGAATCTTTGATCAAGGTTGAAGACTGTTAATAGAAGGCCATTTTGTGGAACCACGAGTAAGTTATTATTCCTTGTTGCCATTGAGTTGATTTTAGCAGTTATATAATAGTATAAGTCCCCACTTTTGATTAAATGTAAAGATTTTAGTATTTTATATATGTTTGTAATATGATAAAGGATCGGCTTGGAGTAAGAGAATGCTAACTGAATGTTTTAAAATTGAAAATAAAGTAGAATTCTCTCATTTTGCATTATTTGGAACATCATGTGAAGTGAGTGTGAATATTGCATGCTATCATAAGTAATTGTTGTTTTAGGAAGAAGAGACAAAGGCAAGAATATTTGCTAAGGCCATTATGTAGCAAATTGCTTCCAAATATGCAGCAGATGATGGCTAATATATTGGTAGTTTGAGTATGTGTAGATGATTAATGAATTTGGTTTAAAGTCTTAGATGTCTTGGCTAAATTAAAATTAATATGTTAGACTTAAAATTAAGTAGGAATATGTTATGTTTGAAAATGTCCTATTACCTATTACCTAAATGGCATAGTTAGGGAGATGAACAAATGCATGTATCTTTTCTAAAATGCAATGTTAAATTAAAGTCTAAAAAGCGGTTAGTATAAGTAGAATGTTATCGGCTAAGTGTTTATACAATTTTTTGTTTTACATAGAAATCATGCCTTAAAAGTAAGTATAAATAAACATTATAAAATTTTAATGAGTAATTATAGTGAGGCCAAAACTTGGTTACTTGAAAATACTTGGGAAATTTATTTATTCTTATGTTTAGAGTGTACGAGTGAAAGCAAAAAGCATGTTATGAATTGAATAACTAGGAGGAAATAAATATGTATACCAATATTCCTAGTGTGGCTAAAATACGTGTCTAGTTGAATTTGAGGAAATTTTATGAGTCCTAGTTTAAATTGGTATAGCTATGATTTAAGATGAGGAGGCTTCTAAGGTAAGGTGAATATGTATGAATAATGATATGTACAGTATATTAAGAAAGAAAGATGAAAGGTGGTAATTGCATACAATTAAGTATAATGCAATAATGATATTAGTCAACATGGTACCACATAACACACCATTCTAAATGAAATGCTTAAATAGCATGTATGAATGTAAACTTCTTAAATTGATAAAAAATGATCCTATTGAGAAGATATGATTATAAGAATATGTATAAAGGCCTATTCCTACCTAGATGTGTTAATGCCATATAGTGGAAACCCCACAGTTTGTGCTTTCGAGTACCACAGTTTAAGCCTTTGGGTACCATAGTTTTGCACATTCGTATGTGTATAGGTTCTTATCTAGGCAATATAATTGTTCTAGGAAGGAATGTCAGATTTTATGCATGATAATAATAAAAAAATGGTAATGCCGCAAAATAATTACTAAATGTATAATATGCTTTTAAGGGCTAAAATGGTAATTTTAAAGTTTTGAACAAGTTTTTATTAAGGTATAAAAGTTTTTAGATGAAGGAGTAGATATGTAACTGTGCATCTTAAAAAGGTTTTAGTGGCATTTTAACTTGAGGCATTATAGGCCATTAGATAAAAGTTAAGATGAAATATTGACCATCCACTTGAGAGGTATAAGTAGCAAAGGAGTGAACAGAGGGAAGTAAGAAATTGATGTTTTTCTTCTCCCTCTTTTTGTTCATCTTCTCAAGGCATTTTATCTTAAGCAATTGACTTAAATTTTTCAAGGTAAAATCAACCATTTCATCTTCATCATTTTTTTTCCTTCTTTTGAGCTCATTTTTGATTGATTGTTATTATGTTTTTTTGTTGGTCCTATTGAGGACTAGAACGAGTTGCCAAGTATCCCCAAATGTTTTTTTGAGTATGTGCATAAGCTTAATTGTGTTTATTTGCTATAATTGGTTAAATTAATGCTAAGGTTCATAGTTTTGTGTTTTTCTAAAATTTGATGATTTAATGATGAATTTTGGGTTAAGTTTTATGTTTTTGATGGGAAAAATGCCCTATAATCTATTGGAAATTTTTGAAAATGAATTTGTGGTGTTAATTACATGATTTAGGATTGATTGGATAAATGTTTGAAAGAAAAATCATATAAAAATTGAGTTTCAAAAAGTAGAAATACAGGCCTTACAACCATAACTCTTTGTAAATTTTAGCTAACTTCTAGAGTTTCAAGTATCTCATGGCTGTGATCCCCTTTGGACCTACAGTTGTGACCTATCTTAAATGACAAAACATGATTTTTGAAAAGAATAATTGATGTGTTTTGAAAGGCTTTTGTAAATGCACTTTACACTAATGTCTTAAATTATAATTTAACATGATTTGTAATGCTCGTACACTGAGGCTCTCTGAATAGTACCTCGAGGCCCGAAAAAGTGCACTTTGAGTGCCGAACCACCTTTATGAGTCTTGAGGGGGGATACTAGCCAAAAAACTTCAAAGGGATTAAAAATGATGAAAATGACTTAAATTAAAAATTTAGCAGAACTAATAAATTATTTTGGGACATAATCTAGTGGGTATATGCTCAGATTGAGTCGGGCTAGGAATGCCTCGGGATGAGCCCAGGTGGACACGAAAATATCATAACCTGAAGGTTAAAAATTGTAATTATGCCAACGGAGAAGGAATTTTAATTTTTCGAGGTTATTTAAGGATTTTTTGGAATTTTCGATAAAACCATGGTTTTTCGAGAATTTTGCTACCCTATCTCTCGAAGGAATTTGGTTGTGAAATATTGTGTGCCCCTAAATGAGGCTATTTGAGGATTTTTAAAACAAACACAATGATTTTTGGAGGTCAGAGTAAAATTTTAAAATTTCCTGAAATTCTACTGAAGAATAGAGATTCCCAAAAATTTGGTTCGCTTATTTCTCGATGGAATTTTGCTGCAAAATTTTATGAGCATCTAATTAGGCCCAATTGAGGATTTTAGGAATAAATAGCACAATTTTTTTTTATGTTCGAGTGATTTTTAAAAATTTTTAAAGTTTTAACTCTTATTTATAAAAAAATCAGGTTCTAGGGCGCTCGAGTGCCACGTACCGCGACCTAAGACACCCCCAGAATTTACCCCAATAGCTATGACATGTGGCCCACTTCCCTCAAGTGACACCAAGCCCATTATCACCATCCCCTATTTTCTTTTCTTTCTTTTCTTCTCCTTGGCTGCCCACATTACTTCCAGCTTATTATCAACATTTTCATGGTTGTTCAAGCCTAATTCTTCCTTCTAAGGCCACTAAAAATCTCAAGAGTTAGGCAATAATTAAGTTCTAAAGAATTTAATCATTATTAGCAAGTAAAGAATTCAAGGAATATCAAGAATGAGTAAGTGTGCATACATGGGTAGCATAGAATTTAGTTTCTAGAGTAAGTCAGTTTATTTTAGCTTTTATTTTAGTTCTTAGAGGATTTTTTTCCTTAAGCTTGCCTATATAACCAGAGTTTTTAATTAGTGCTATGTATAATTTTGGTGATTTTCTTAAGGATGAAAACATGTAAGTATGGGCTAATGGCTTGGTGAGGGACACCAAAGAAATTCTCTAGCTTGAAGGGTGAGGGATAGCATTGCTTTGAGAGGTATGTGAATTAATGTATTAAAAGCATGCCTTAATTAATTTTATTGAGAATTAGGTGACATGTACAGTGGAATATTTAATTGTAAAATGTGTTGTATGTGGAATTTTGATGTGTGCTTTGTTTCTAATTTGTGTACGGGAAAAGGAGACTTTCATTGTGTATGGCGTAAGGGTGTTGATTTATATTATGTGGAATGAGAGCCTATGTAATGACTTGTGTATATGGTTATAAGGAGATATGAATATATATTGTGTGGGTTGAATAAAAATCGAGAGGTGTAAGGTAGAAATAATCTAGTGTTCTATGTTTTGGTGTATGGGTGGAAAATGAATGTGGGCACTATGAGGGTTGAACTAGGTGATGAATTTTGGAGGGGATAGCATGCACATATAGGTGATGTGTATATAGCTGAAGTAATTAAGTGGTTGTGTGATGGCTTGTAGTGCATGATATGGGATAGATATACTTAGGTGCTTATGTTAGAATGATAATGTATGTTATATGGATATGGTGACTTAATGAAACATGTATGTGTCTAACCATAAGATGAACATAAATGAGAGGCACCAAATGGCACCTTGGCTCAGAGAGCACATGGTAAGTGTGTGTAGGTGTAGGTTAGAATGTGATGTGATACAGGGAGTGTGCTAGGAGTAGGTGTAAAAATAAGAGCACATGTTCGGTGAGAAACTTAAGGGAAAATGAGTGTTACTTATATAGCCAAGGTATGCTTGTATTTATGATCCATAGTAGAAACATGTAGGTGGAATGATTTATAAGGCATAGATCCCAAGTAATTGCATGTAGTCATGTATTATCCTAATAATATGTAGCATGTAAGTGTGATAACCTATAAAAAATGTATATTGTTGGTTATAAAACATATTTGGTCAAGAAAGTGGAATGTGAACAAAGGTATGATGTGTATGAGATGGTTTAACATTAATATGTGAAAATAATATGGTTGAAAAAGGCACTAATTGTATATTATGAAATTGGTAAAATCTATACATGGGAGTAGCATGACATGCTAAAGATAAAATAATACATAAGAAAATCATGGCCTTAGTTAAGTAAGCAAAAAATGTTTTTCAAATGTCCAAAAAAAATGTATGGAAAAATTAGCCTAAAAATTGATTTATATGGCATGAAATTAGACCTATATTTTAGACCATTTGTGCACTTAAGTTTTAAAGAATTATTTAAGGCCAATGTGAAAATATGAAATGCCATGAACTTGAGCCACAAGGGCCAAATATTTTGGTATAAAAAGGGGTATGGAAAGGTTCTTAGAAATTAATGGCTATGGGCATATAATAGTGTAATGAACTCGTAAATTGACCTATAACTGTCCCATAAAATGACCACTGTGGACTTAACCTGGATATGGCTTATAAATGGCCCATAATGGGACCTTAATTAATGGTATAAAATGAACTTAAAATGAATGTAGAATGTCCTAAGGAATTGACCTAAAACTGGCATATAAATATGACCTATAACTGTCCGGTAGGAAAGAAAATGACTCGTAACTGTCACGGGTGAATTTTTGACTATTATAATAAATTAATAACTATCTATTATTTGATCTTAAATATTATAACACAATGATCAATGAGTAAATAAACAGGAAATGAAGTCAAATGGCCCAGTAGTTAGATGTCCACGAGATGGGTTGACCGGTCAACTAGGGATTCGCAGTTGTTAGATGTTTCTATTGTCAAACTAGGTGGGTGCAACCACTAAGGTCCACTAGATGGGCCACTGCACATTGATATGGATTATGTTATTATCTCTTGTCAGACTAGGTTGGTGCAACGACTGAGGTCCACAAGTTGGGCCACTGCATAATGATATATATATATATATATATATATATATATATATATATATATATATATATATATATATATATATATATATATATAAA
>CANXYI011832328.1:0-10887 GCA_948208565.1 Hura crepitans
GACCTTAAGATGAGCTAAGAAAAAGATAGAACAAGTTTTGGAGTTAGACAAAATCACAAAATCAAATAATAAGACGCTGGTAAAAGTTAAACGAATGAATCAGAAGGACAATTTCAGGAGGGGTGACCTAGTGGGAAGTGCACTACTTATTGGGTTTCTTTGGGAATTCAGTAGAAGGTGTCACACAACATATGCTCACCAATAGCATATCATTCATGCCACATATAAACACTTATTAATGTTTCTCACACATTGCACATTAAACACATATAACATGTTAAAAGCAGAAAATCACATATTGAACTTATGCCATGTTTTCATCATATCCATACATTCTCAACTAATTAACCACCCAAGTTAAACATATTATATATTCACCATATCCAAAAATCATATCTTTACCAACCATTACATTTATTAGGCATTATAGTAATTAATGGCATTTATTACTATTATGTAACTATTGGACATATTAAAATTCATGTATTTTAACATAAGTTAATATGATTACACATACTGAACTTGATCATACGGGATGCTCAATACTCGTCTAAACCTTCTTCTTGCCTCTAGAGCTTTAGGTTGATGTTACACCTACGAATACAAAAGGATACCATACATAAAAATTAATATAAAATTTTAGGAAATTCAAAAAATTATTTTGAGCCTAGATATACGCTCTACGGCATCCTAGGAACCCATAAAAAATACACAGGAGTCGAAAGTTTACTATTCACCTTGAGAGGGAATTCAAGATTCCTCTTGAGATACTCTGCCAAAATAGGTATTCTTAGTGTTCATAAACTCATCATAGGATGCTTTTTCATTCAAGTATAATAAACAGAGGTGGGTATTATGGAGGAAGAAGAAGAAACTGGAGGAGAGGGAGGAGAAAAGAAGTGTCGACAAAATAAGGGATTTGGGAGAGGGAATTGAGTAGAAATTGTGGGAAAGGGTATTTATAATTTTCTAAAAATTATTTTCCCCAAATGTCATAAAATTTTTTTCCCCTCTCGAAAAACTAAAATCTCTCATTTCTATCCCTAAAATTAGTTAAATTCCTCCTCGAAAAACCCTTAAAACCTCAAGCCCAAAAAACGATGGAAACCCATAAAATTACTATATTTTCTTTCCTAAAAATTAAGTAAAAATGCTTCTTAATATCAAAAAATTCTGATTCCAAAGCCAATGGACTATTCAGAATATTTGAGTATCAGGTTGTAATATTTTTAGATTATTTTGAGCAACTTTTGAATTATTTTATGGTTCAACTTTGCTTGTAGCAATATTCGTAAGACACTACTGTAAAAATGTTTTTTAGCATTTTTAACCATCCAAACGACTTTGGATTGGCTTTAAACTTTACCTAAAATTCTCTCATAATTAATACTCCCCCTTGGTACACTTAGTGTAACTCGAGTTTTGGAAAGTACTATTCATGAGAGTCGAGATTTTTGGGTCGTTAGGAGCTGATGAGTAACCTATCCCATATAGTGTGGTAGTAAGAATGATGTGTCTCAAGGTGGAGTGACCATCCTTAGAATGGATAGGCAACCTATCCCATAATGAAAAGGAGGGAAGATGGTAAAGGCCTTATAAGTAGGGCTTTGGTACCTCTGGTTAGTGCGCTTTTAGGTGTTAAAGGATTAGATCCCATCAAAACTCTGAAGTTAAATATGTTTAGATTAGAGTAGTACCAAGATGGGTAACCTATTGGAAAGTCCTTGTGTTACACCCTTTGCCCAAGGGATAAAGCTATGAGGTGACCGGGCAACTCGAGCCAAAGCAGGCAATACTAACCAAGTGAGACGAGCCATGCCTTAAAGTGCATTGACCATGCTTGAGATAGATAGGGAACCTATCCCACATCAAAAAGAAGGGAAGATAGTAAAAGCCTTATAAGTAGGGCCTTAATACCCTTGGTTAGCACATTTTTAGGTGTTAAGGAATCGGATCCCATCAAAACTCCAAATTTAAAAATATTTAGATAAGATTAGTACCAAGATAGATGACCTCTTGGAAAGTCCTCGTGTTGCACCCTTTACCTAAGGGACAAAACTGTGAGGTGACCTGACAACTCGGGCCAAAGCAGACAATACTAACTAAGCAGGATGGCTTGTTACAATATTATTATCTTTATTCTAGCACTTACCATACTCTTTGGCCTATACTCAAGAAACAACTATTTAACACTAGATAATAGGATCTATCCGTACAGTAATGGCGAGGATCAACCTAAATAGACCTCTTAATGTCCCAATATAGATGGACAGTAGGGAACTGCCCTAGTGGACCTCCCAATATTTAGAAGTGTGCAGGACACTCAATAGAACCTCGACGATTGCACCTACCATACAATGGGTAATGGTCCATAGGGACCAAGGCCTTTAACAACTGCTAACTCCTTAGTTGACTGGTCAACCAATTTAGTAAGTGGTCTACCTAATATGGGCCATCATTCCACAATTCTTTTTTAATTAGTCATGTTTAATCTTTTTACAACTTTTAACTTATGTATTACTATTTCACACATCCTCACTCAAGTTTCATCATAAGTTGTCATCATGTTCTTACTTTCTTATAATTCTTATTTCCTTTCCACTAACTATCTCATCTTATAATAGGTGTTGAGGGATCGGATCTCATTAGAACTTCGAAGTTAAATGTGTTTGGATGAGAGTAGTACCAAGATGGGTGACCTCTTAGGAAGTTCTCATACTGCACTATTTGCTCAAGGGACAAAGCCATGAGGTGACCGGGCAACCCAAGCCAAAGCGGACAATACTAACCAGGTGAGACAGGCCATAACAATATTATTATCTTCATTCTAGCATTTACCATACTCTTTGGCCTATACTCAGGAAACAACTATTTAACACTAGATAACGGGATCTATCTCATATAGTGATGGGAAGGATCAACCCGAATAAACCTTCTAATGTCCCAATATAGGTGGATAGTACGGATCAGCCTTAGTAGACCTCTTAATATCCAAGCAAAGTGGATAACAGGGATCAGCCCTAGTGGACCTCCCAATATTCGAAAGTGTGTACAACTCTTGATAGAACCTCGACAGTTGCACCCACCATATAATTGGTAATAGTCTATAGGGACCAAGGCCTCTAGCAACTACTAACTCTCTAGTTGACCGGTCAACCAATCCGATAAGTGGTCTACCTAATATAGGCTATCATTCCACATTTTTTTTCATTAGTTATGTTTAATCTTTTTACAACTTTTAACTTATTCATTACTATTCCACAAATCCTCACTTAAGCTTTATCCTAAGTTTTCATCATGTTCTTACTTTCTCATAATTTTTATTTCCTTTCCACTAACTATCTCATCTTATAGTGGGTGTTAAGGGATCGAATCCTATCAGAATTCTAAAGTTAAATGTGTTTAGATGAGAGTACAACCAAGATGGGTGACCTCTTAGGATGTCCCCGTGTTGCACCCTTTGCCCAAGGGATAAAGTTGTGAAGTGACTGAGCAACCCATGTTAAAACGAACAATACTAACTAGGCAGGATGAGTCGTTACAATATTATTATCTTCATTCTAGCATTTACCATACTCTTTGGCCTGAATGGGCAACCCGGGCCAAAGTGGACAACACTAACCAGGAGGGATGGGCCATTCTAATATGATTATCTTCATTCTAACATTTACCATACTTTTTGGCCTATACTCCAGAAATAACTATTTAACACTAGATAAGGGGATCTATCTCGTACAATGATCATAAGGATCAACCCGAATAGACCTTCCAATGTCCCAATATAGGTGGATATTAGGGATCAACCCTAGTAGACCTCCCAATATCCAAGAGTGTGCAAGACTCTTGATAGAACCTCGATGGCTACACCCACCATACAATGGGTAATGGTCCATAAAGACCAAGGCCTCTAGTAGCCACTAACTCTTTAATTGACCGGTCAACCAATCTAGTAAGTGGTCTACCTAATATGGGTCATCATTCCACAATTCTTTTTTCATTAGTCATGTTTAATCTTTTTACAAATTTTAACTTATTCATTACTATTCTTTAAATTCTCACTCAAGTTTCATCATAAGTTGTCATCATGTTCTTACTTTCTCATAATTCTTATTTCCTTTCCACTAACTATCTCATCTTATGGTAGGTTTACATGCACTCGTTTACTTCGAGTCTTATATTATTGATACGCATAATATCAATAACCTATATCTCAATTAGTTAAACTAATTCTCAATTCTCATCACTTAGTGGCATCACTTTTAATCCCTTTTTCATTTGATTGTGTTTTCAAGCACCATTATTCATTATTCCTTTATAAGCATATTTTACTAATTTACATAATCTTACTTATTAATAGCTTAAAGTGCATCAAATTGTCTACTTAACTCATTGCTCTACCTTTTCTCATATAAACATTGTCAAATTAGATTTTTCAATTAAAGTAGACTTGCTACTAGGTTATTATCATATACATTATATTTAAATACATGTTCATCTATTCACCTCGACAATATAGGATTATTCCCCACCATGTTCATTTACCTCTATTTGCTTTCATCTCATCAACACTTATACTTTAACTACCTTCGCCATGCATATAGAAACTCACTTATATCATCATTTCTTTACACCACATTTACACACACATGTTACCTTAATGTTGATCCTTTGACTATCACACACAAAAGTTAACATACACTTAAGTTTATTATCAATTTTTTTCTTATATTTATGCTTGTAACCAACTATTCAATTCATTTGCTTACCACACACATTTAATCTCTCACTAGTTCTACATTTCTATCATATTCATCACTTAACTACTATCTCATTTTATACCATACACCTATAATTACACTTATATATAGACAAGTCCCTTTTATATACCATTTAGCCATGATGTAATAACATACTTACACATAATTTCTTATTGGTTTCTCACCCTAACTATGCTTACTATTAAATCACTAGTTCATTTGCATTACACATATGACTTAACCACACTTACACACACACATACACATTCTTCATACACATACCCTTCAGCTATACCTTTCTCACATGCATACACATTATTTTCTCCTTATTTCTTTACACATTCATGTTTGTTATCATCACCTCATCTCACATGCACATTCACCATTTACAAACACAAACACATACACATAATACATCACTTTTATAAACACATATTTTCACCTAAATACTACAATAACCAATGCATAATGCATATTTCAATAAATTCACTTATAGTAGACTCATAGCTCTCCAAATAGGCTTTATGAATCCTTGTTTTCCTCTTCCTCCATCTATTTCATTCACTTGACTATAAACATAATAGGTTTTATTCTTAGAAAAATTTTACAAAAATGTACACATATCAAAATTGAAATCTAATTACATATACATCATTTACATCTCGAATACTACCTAATAAAAATATGAAATCTTGAATAAAACCACTTACACTCAAATTGGTCACTATTCACTAACTGTTAAAATCTCTTCAAAAAATTAATCCCATGGCTTTTTCTCTAGAGATTCTTATTTAGGAGACTATAAAGGCCAAGATAGAGGGTTCATGTTGAAGAAACCACTTGGATTTATGCGTGAAAGGAATAAAAATTAGAGAGGGGAGAACATGGCCATAGCATCAGCCATAATAGAGAAAAGGGAGAAGGAGAAGTTGCTTTTCTAGCATATACTCTCATACACTATAAGCCTTATATTATGAAGATGGATGGCTATGATCATGCCATATGGCAATTGGATGGTCTCGATTAATCCTATTTACATTTTAAGATTTAAAAATGCAAAATAAATCTTAGAGGTATCCAAAAATCATGTTTTTAGTGCCAAAAATCAATGAACTACTTCTTTAAGGGACCCCTAAAATCTCGAGTCAAAATTCCAAAGGAAACTTGGTTAACTATTTACTTACATAATTAAGAAATTCTAATTAAATATCATCAACCTTAGAAAATTCCAATTTCTTCACCATTAAACTCTTTAGAATTTTTGACCTATAGGGTACTCTATTTTCATGTCCACTCGGGCACATCCCAAGCATTTCCCAACACGATACAAACTAAGGTCACTATTCACTAGATATCAACATAAAATAATTTATTGGTTCTACTAAAAGTGCTAATTATTTCATTTCCATCATTATTTTTCCTATCAAAGTTTTATTACTTGCATTCCCCTTTAGCCTCCTTAGTGTGACCTGATTATTCTAAAAACACTATTTATGCCCTAGGAAGTACTATCCATAAAATTGAGAATTTTAGGCATTACACCTTGACTACGTTAAACAATTATTCTCACAAGCTATAGGCATGATGATGCCTAGAGTGAACATGTGGATGCTTGTTTGATAAATAATTTATTTGGAAATCCAACATGAGATCTTCACATGGATATATAATCTATGTCAAGCATCTCATCCTATTAATGGTGCAAGTATCCTTAGACTTGAGATTACTACGGTATCTTAAGTATTAAGTGATACACTTTGACTCTGGCACTTTTACTTCACCATGAATTATATATAACTACGAGATTAGGTATAGCATGAGATACTTAAAGAAAGTTGAGTGATCAATAAAGGATTCACCTGCTATATTATAATGGGGAATTTATCTCATAGATCTAATATAAATCTTTATTCATAGATCTTTTACCAAAGTAAGAAACAAGTATGATGAGATTTACAATGGCATTTTAGAAATAAAGATGTGAAATGTTAGCATTAACAGTGCTTGATTAAGATAATTAATTAATCATTGATTTGACATAAGTCCATGTTTAAACCTAAATGAGATAAAGTGTGGTGAAATGAGTAATTGCATGGTAACTGAATATAAAAGGGTAAAATGGTTAAACCATTTACCTTCTACCACATAGGTAGTCATAGTGTATGGCTTGATGCCTTTCTTGACTTATACCTAATTGAATATATTAATTGAGAATTAACAATAATTTTAAGAACATTAAATCACAGAATTGTTGTTTTACTAGGATTCTGATTCATTTGTAAACCACTATATGTTTTAAAAGCCCAAAAGGTCACAAACATATAGGATTCCATTACTAGGTAAAAATGCATGATATTTGATGACATGAGATATCTTTAAAGTTGAATAAAGAAAACAAAAAGGCTTATTAGACTTGGATTTTAACGTTCGAAAATCCCGATGTTATGAATAGTACTTTTCGAGATATGAATAGTATTTCTTAAGACTTGAGTCACACTTTGTGACCAAATGGAAGTATTAATTATAATATAATTTTAGATAAAATTTAAAGTGAAAACAAAGTCATTTAGATTGTTAAAATTGACAATAAAGATTTTATGATAGTGTCACATAAATAGTGATCTAGTTTTAATTGAGCCATAAAATATTTGGTTTTTGGTCAAAAAATTTTAGGATCGATATAACCTGAGACTTAAATATTCTAAATAGTCCATTGGTATTTGAATTGGAATTTTTAAACATTAAAAAGCATTTTCTAAAAATCAAGCAAAGTTAAAAAGTAATGATTTTATTCGTTTTTTTAGTTTTTTTAGCACGATTTTTCATAACTTTTAAGAAATGATTCAAGGGGTCTTATGTGATTTTTAAAAGTGTATTAGGGATTATAAAGAGTGGAAATGATCTAAAAAGAATGGAAATAAGGAGGAATGTGTGGGGTCTTTGGATGAGGAGGAGATTAAATTTGACCCTTCAATTAAATGACCTATATAAAGGGTTAAATCTCTCTAAATTGGTCAACATTTAAATGGTGTCATTTCCTCCCCTAAGCCCCTTATAGCCAATGGCACACTCTTTCATTCCTCCCTCTTTTGTTTTTTAATTTCCACTTAAATTCATCCCCTAAAACCACTTTTAAACATCAATATCCTTGGGTTAAAGCTTGTTTATAAAGAGAAAGTAAATAAATAAGGCTTTAAATTGAAGATTTTTTAGGTAAGGAGATGATGTGAATAGTAACCTATTTTTGATAGAGTGAGAGTTTATTGAGTTTGATGTTTTTTTAAAGATTTTTAGGGGTTGTATAAGATTTCTATAATGTTATATTTCATTTTTGTTGAGCCATTGATTTTATATTGATTTTTTATAGTGATTTTGGTGTATGAAATGTAGAGAAAGAAGGGCCTAGTAAGTCAAAGGGCAAGAAAAAGATTTGAAGGGCCTATTTAGGTGTATAAATGCTCAATACTAAGTGTATTCACTATAGTATATCTTTTTAAGTGTTGATTTATAAATTAAAGTGTGTGATTAATGCATGTAGTTAATGTGTAATGTGATGAATTTGCATGAAATGACTTAGTATGGTTTGAAATGGTTTATGGTAATTGTATACTTGTTATTGAATGCCTTAAATTATGAAGAACCAATAAAAGAGTGCTTATATATATGTATAGCCACCAATGACATGCCTATTGAGGAAGAATGCTAAGTTTATTTTGGATGACAAGTGTCGAGAGAGTTTTGAAAAGCTAAAAGTGATATTGATAGAAGCTCTAATCCTTGTTCAACCAATTTTAGGGAAAGATTTTACTATCTATAGTGTGCTTCCTTGAATGGGCTTATATATGTTGTAAGGCCCGTATCTTGATGCTCTGTGAACAGTGCCATTAGGTCTAAGAAGTGTGCCTAGGGTGCTGGGTCACTTGCATGTAAATTGAGGTAATGACACTGGTCATGAAAATTCGAGGGGCTTTAATTTAATGAAAAAGATAAAATTTAAAAATTTAGCATAACCAATAATTCATTTCAGACTATAAGCTACCCCTTAGTGCAATAAAAATTTTACAGGCTAGGAATGACCTAGGATGTTCCCAAACGGACCCAAAAATAATGGACCTTGAAGCTCAAAAATTTTATTATGTCCACTGGTGAAAGAATTTTTGAATTTCGAGGTCATTTGCAAATTCTCGTAATTTTTTAGGTTGGAATGCAAATCGAGGTAGTCTAAAAATTGCCCCA
Organism: Hura crepitans; assembly: GCA_948208565.1. Taxonomy (NCBI): domain Eukaryota; kingdom Viridiplantae; phylum Streptophyta; class Magnoliopsida; order Malpighiales; family Euphorbiaceae; genus Hura; species Hura crepitans. The sequence continues at coordinate 8,994 of CANXYI011832328.1, forward strand.
TCGATGGAATTTGGCTGTGAATATTTATGAGTATATAGAGGGGATTAAAATATGAATTTTAAAATAAACGATGTAATTTTTTGAGGTTCATGTGAATTTTGGTGACTTTTGAAGTTTGCCAAAAAATTAAGACCTTTTAGGATGGCTCGAGTGGCTGTAGGACCTACTCACACTTGGACAGTTGGCCTAAGGGCCATGCCAAGTGGCAAAGCCACTTGACAAGTGGACTTTTCCACAAAATAAAAGGCAAAAAATTTTTTCTTCTTTCTGCTCAGGAGATAATGTCATAGCAGATTGGAGAGAGAGTTTTATCTTCTTCCTTTAACCTTTTCTAGAATCTCTGGGTTCCTAAATTCAAGTTCGAATGTTAGGGAAGTCCTTTAAGAAGAATCATGGCCAAAGGAGTCTTTAGCTATAAATTAAAATTAATGGAAGTTTACTGGATAGAAGCTATCCAACAAGCAAACAAGGTGAGTTCTTTTAGGGTTTTTTGAGATTTTCCTTAGTTTTTCTTACTAGAATTAGTTTTTTAAAAGACCTAACATCTAGGAGGATGTGTGTACATGGTGCTTATAGGAAATAAGAGCAAGGAAAAGCTTGAAGAAGATGGAGAAAGCTTTCATGAGGGCTGTAATGAAGGTGTTGCTAGCCTTGAAATAGTAGCAATTTCATGTCCAAGTGAGTGAGGTAATTGAATTCAACCATTCACTTCATGCCCTCTAATTTTTAGTAGCTTCTCCCTTAAGTTAGGGATGGTTTGAAAGCATGAGTTAGCTTAGATAGATGTTTTCCTTGAAGGATTTAGTGTATGGCATAAGGCAATGTGAATTGTATGTTGATTAGTGAAAAGAAGGTAATATAAATGTTAATTTTGTTGTTAGTCGAGAGGTATGTCAATAGCTAAAGTGTGCTTATAATGTTTAAAGCATAAATTGATGGCTTTAGCATGGATATGTAATGGCATGATTTGTAACAAGATGGAAAAATACATGATTAGTGTAAAGTATGTATGTAGCTAAGAGCTTAGTTTATGAATGTGAATGTGTGTGGCTTGCTTAGTGTGGCTTTAGGTAATGCTTAAGGCTAGAAATGTATATGCCTTAGACCTATGATGCATGATTAATTGGCATGGCATGTAATAAGTTAAATAATGCATCAAAGCATGGAAAGCTAGTGGTGGCCGAGGCATATAATAGGCTTTTGCTACTTTAAATGGCATAAAAAGGTAAAGGCATGTGTGTAAGTATACTTAGGCTATGGATAAATGGTATACTTAGGCTATGGATAAATGGATAATTGTGTTTTTCACACCATGAGAATGCATGATTAGGGCCTTTAACTAGTTGTACCCGAGAGCTAGTTCATTGAAAATGGCATGAAAATAGAAATAATAAGTGGACCATATTATGTATGTTAAAACATGAGCTTGAAGCATGAATAGCTTAATTATTGTTAGCATGAATGTAGTTGGAGTATACCTTAAAATGGCATAAAATCTAGTTAAGAAATGACATGAAACATAAATTGAAAATGACCTTAAAACTAAACTAGCAATCAAATATTAAAAGTGGATTATAACTTTCCCTATAAGGGATATGCCTTGTAAATGAAAAACATGGTCATTTGTGTGCCTTGAAGGCTATGTCTTATAATGGATGGTAATGGCATTTTAAGCCTATATTTTAGCCCTGTAAATGGCCCATGACTTATTGGATTAGGGCCTATGATCTTAATTTGAATACTATTGAAAACTACACTGAAAAACATGGTGAAATAAGCCTGAAAAGCTTAGTGAAACCTCGCCGTAATAACCTGTAACTATCCTAAAATGACCATTACCTGAACCAATAAATCCACTGGATAGTAAATGGTATGAAATTGTAAAATTCTTATA
>CANXYI011832433.1:0-16877 GCA_948208565.1 Hura crepitans
ATTATTTTATTTATTCATAGTCCTATTATCATAGACTATCTTGGATCATTAAATTTCCTTTTATTATTCAAGCCTGAATAAATAGATGACTTTTTATGACACTAGAGAAAAAGGAAATCCAAAGTTGTGCAGTGGCCCACATTTTAGACCTCAGTAGCTGCACCTACCTAGTTCGATAGCAAGGATTAGTTCATAGGAACCTCCCAATACTAGACAATAAGGATAGTAGGGATCAATCTATAGACCTCCTAATATCCCAAAATTTGACATCAAGCAATTCTGATCGATAGCAGAGATCAACCTTGTAGGACCTCCCAATATCCGTAATCAAGCAATTGGGTAATAAGGATTAGTCCCGTAGACCTATCAATGCCTTTGTGTCCAAAGCTAAAATATTAGGACCTTGGTAGCTATACCTACCTATATAATCAAACTAATAAGGCCCAAAAGGACCAATACCTCTAACAGCTACAAATCCTAGTTGGCTGGTCAACCCATCTAGTAGGTGTCTAACTATTGGGCCAACTCTCTATTAATTAATCTGTATTCACTTACATATTAGTTATTTAATTCATTTCCAAGTGATCAATACACAATTATAAGTCTTTTTTATCAGTTCATTTTTCACTAGATAGTTATAGGTCACTTTTGTCAGATAGTTATAAGCCATTTCTTAGACAATTATAGGTCATTTTTCATGTCCATTTTAAGTCACTATAATAGGTCATTTATATGCACATTTTATGTTCTAGTTATAAGCCTCTTTAATATGACCATTTCCAATGACACAGTTATAAGTTTGTTTAATTTTTAGGACATGGTTATAGGTCAATTGCTACTATTGGTTTGGCACTTTCTCATGCTATTTCAAGTTTTATTTACATGCCATTCCAGGCAACATATTGTCTCAATGTAATTATTGCCATAGGCTAACCAAATAAAATTGTCATCAAACAAATTACAGTAAGTGATCAATTTATATACCACATTTTAGGCTATAATATACCATTTCCACTTACTCAATTTCTTGCCATATTTTATGCCAAATAATGACAACATTTGCCCTACCTTTATTTGCCATACATTAAGCTATGTTTACACATATGCTTACTTATGTTTCATCAATAAATATGTCACACACACCTCACACACCACTTAATTTACCATTACACATCATGTACTATGCAATACATATATGCCATGCTAGAACATACCAAAGCATATCTCTCAACCATTTCTTAACCATGCACATACATTTGGATTTCTCACTAAAATTACCTATATACTATCATATTTAGATGCCAGTAAAATCATGACACACTTATACCAACAATTCACACACACATGCCATGCTTACACCTCTTTGCCATAAGGACACTAAACACACACACATGTTTTTCTCACTAATTTCACACATACACACACACTTCTTTATTCATTCCACATATTACATTTCCCATCATTTACATCATATATACATGCCATACAATAAAGCCATGCCATTCTATCATGGCATACCTCTTAACCATATGGATATTATGCACTTACGCAATCTTTTCTCACCTAATTCATATCAAAATCAATATCTTCACATGCAAATGACATTATGCCATCCTTATATCCACGTTCCACACACCTACATGATTAAACATATAATTTCATACACATTTTCATGATAATTCACATACAATTACATCATGGCATGCTAGTATTATATCAAATTCACATACCTAATGAATTCTTATATCCTTTCTCATACTTTGATAGCTTTAATTCCTTGATTGTTAACCACTTTTTCTTACACCTACATAATATCATCTTAAATTAGAAAATTCACTAAAAATCACAAAAGGATCAAATTTGAAATCTAAAAGCATGGTAATTCTTATAATAATGTAAAGTACCTAAAACTAAAATAAAAAACAAGAAAAGGCCACTGACACCATATTAGAATTTTTAGGCCACCATACATGTAACTTGAACTTGAGCTAGTATTTCTAACTTTTAGGGGTAGCTATGGTATCTAAAGACAATATGGCCAATTTTTTGCATATTTATGGTGATTTTTGATGGGGAAGTGGTAGGGAATTAAGAAGAAAAAGAAGCAAAAAAAAGGAGGGATTGGATGGAAATGGCATCGGCAATGGAGAAAAAGAAATGGTAGAGAAGATGGTGGAGGGCATGATTTGGCAATGGAGTTAAAGTCCATGATGCAAAAGGGGTATATGTGCTAGTGAGTGGATGGAGACATGTGGCTCTCGAGCATCCCATAAAAATTCAATTTTAGCTGTAACTATGGGTAATTTTAAAAATTTATGTAGACCTCTAAAAATCATGATGTTTATTTTAAAAATCCTAAATTGGGCCTATTTAGGGCCTCATAAAATTTTAAGTCAAAACTTCATCGGCAAGTCAGTTAACTAATTTCTCAAAAAAAAAGGAAATTTTAAAAAAATTACCAAATGACCTCAAAAAATTAAAATTCCTTCACTATTGAACTCATTGGAATTTTTTACCATTAGGGTATAATATTTTTAGGTTTATACAGGCACATCCCGGGTCATTCTTGGTCCAAGTCCATCTAAGGCCATGATCCACTAGCTTATGGCCCAAAAAAGAATTATTGGTTCTGCTAAATTTTTAAATTAATTCATTTTACCCATTTTTGGCCTGTTAAAGTTTCATGGCTAGTAAGCTCCTTTTCGGGCCCCACGAAGGTATTACAGCTCCCCAAGAACACTGTTCGAGTCCTAGAGGTACTGTTCATGAAGCCCTGATTTATATAATTTTGTCCTCGAAATTACTTGGTGAAAATAACAGTGGGTACTGAGCCTACATCTGCTTCTCACTTTCTTAAGTAGCTTTTTCTATGTTGTGATGCTTCCATAATGCTTTGACTAGTGGTATAGTTTTATTCCATAACTGCTTCACATTTTGAGCAAGAACTTGCACTAGTTGTTCCTCATAAGTGAAGTCTAGTTATACTTGGATCTCTTCTACAGGTATCACACGAGATGGGTAATATCTATATCACCTAAGTATTGATACATGGAACATATCATAGGTCTGCTATAACTCGAGTGGTAAGGCTAGCTTGTATGCCACTAGCCCTACACATTCTGTAATCTCATAAGGACTAATGAATCTAGGACTAAACATCCCTTTCTTGCCAAACCTGAGTACCTTCTTCCTTGGTGATACCTTCAGGAACACTTTCTCACCCACCTCTTATTATATATCCCTCCTTTTCAAATCAACATAAGATTTCTATCGATCCATGACAACTTTTAATCTCTTTCTTATAACCTTGACTTTATTCTTTGCATCTTTGATCAATTGAATTTTCATGATCTTACTTTTACCCACTTCATTCTAATAAATAGGAGTTCTGTACCTTTTGCAATTTAATGCCTCAAAAAGTGCCATTCCTAAACTAGCTTAATGGTAGTTATTATATTCAAATTTAACCAAAGATAAGTACTGGCCCTAGCTTCCTTTGAATTCCATTACATAGCTATATAACATGTCTTCCAGTACTTATATCACCCGTTTTGATTGCCCGTCTATATGAGGTTGAAAAGTTGTACTATATGTCAATCTAGAAGCAAGAGCTTCATGTAGCTTCTTCCAAAACCTAAAAGTGAACTGAGGATCCTTATCTGTAATAATAGCAACTAGCACACCATGAAGTCTCATAATTTCATCAATATATAGTCATGCTAGTTTCTCTCAGGAGTAATCCATCCTCACAAGAATAAAATTTGCTATCTTGGTCAGCATGTCTATAATCACCCATATAGCATCACACTTGTTCCTAGTCAATGGTAATCTCATCATAAAATCCATGGTAACCTTTTCCCATTTCCATTCTAGTATTGCTATTGGATGTAACAATCTAGAAGCAACTTATGCTTATTTTTTACTTACTGACATGTCAAACACCTAGCTACATACTCAGCTACGTCATGCTTTATCCCTGATCACCAATAGTGAGGTTCTAAATCCTGGTACATTTTTGTACTACTTGGATGTATGATATAGAGAGCTTTATGTGCCTCTCTCAAAATATGTGATCTTAAGCCATTTGTATTAGGTAAACACAAACTACCATGGTACTATAAACATCCATCCTCTCCTAACTCAAACTCCATGGTCCTCTCCTATTTGATTTTGCAAATAATTTGTCCTAGCTATTTATCTAATGTTTATGCCTCTTTTATCTATTGCTTAAAATTGGTTTTGATCTATAATTTAGTTAAGATAGCATCTTTCTTTATAGACTCCTTTCTAACATTCATTACTCTCATTGTCACCATGAACTTCTTGCTCAATGCATTTGTAACTACATTGGCCTTTCTCGGGTGATAGTTTATGAGCCAAGCATAATCCTTGATCAATTCTAACCATTGTTAATGCCTTAAGTTTAACTCCTTCTTCGTGAGGAGATATTTTAGACTTTTATAATTAGTGTAGATGTAACACTTTTCACCATACAAATAATCCCTCCAGATTTTCAATGCAAAAATAACTGCAACCAACTCCAAATCATGAGTAGGATAATTCCTTTGATACCACCCAATGTAACGCCCCTACTTGATTCCCTAAGAAACCCAATAGATGATGTCACTTCTCATATGGTCGCCCATCCTAAAATTTCTCCAAGTCCTCATTCATTTAACACTTATGATTTTGTATATTTATGAGCCAAATATTTCTTGAAACTCCAATCTAATCCTCAAATATAATTATACAGGTCATAACAAATATAAAAATCAATTTTTGGGTCAGTAATTAATTCCATAAAGTTCGGGAAGCATAATGGCTACTCGAGTAACACTTGTGAAAAAGCACTTCTAATAATAATATCAACACATATCATCACCTAGACCATTCTAGTCCTCTAATATCATCACACATATCACAAAAAAAACTTATGGCCTCAGGCCTACAATCATCAGAACACATAAAAATAAATCATTCAGATAAAAGGCCTTTTATAAAATCATTTGCCCTAAACTTAACGTTTACAGAAAGCTTCAACTACTATGCTAACTATGCCCAAAACCCATATTATATACATGAGTGTCCCCTATGAAGAATCAAAAGAACAAAAATATACCTTTGAGTTTTTATGGTTACCACAGTGCAAAATCTATAGAGGCTGTACTTTTATCTTTAACTACCTATGCACCGAAATGCTGATACACTGATTATGAAACTTAGTGGTTAATTTGATGAGATAAAACATGTCATGCAAGCATACATGCAAATCACACATGTCATGAGTGCATACTGTATCACATGAAGTCCATGTCATAAGATAATATTATTTTATTATCTTATTTTGTTATTTAATTTATTAGTCCCGTGCTATTATTTTATCTGTTCATAAATCCCATTATCACATACTATCCCAGTTCATTAAATTTCTTTTTATTATTCAAGCCCACCTATGTAGACAACTATTTAAGACACTAGACAAAAGGGAAATCCAACGTTGTGCAGTGGCCCACATTATTGACCTCGGTAACTACACCTACCTAGTTTAATAGCAAATATTAGTTCATAAGAACCTCCTAAAACCAAATAGTAAGGATAGCAAGGATCAATGTATGGACCTACCAATATCCCAAAACCAACTCTAGGAAATTCTAGTGGATAATAGGGATTAACCCTGTGGGACCCCTTAAAATCCATAAAAAAGTAAGTGGGTAGTAGGGATTAATCGCGTAGACCTCCCAATACCCGAGTGTGTAGGGCCAAAACATCAAGTCCTCGATAGCTGCACTTGTCTATATAATCACAATGATAAGGCACAGAAAGACCAATACCTCTAATAGCTTCAAATCCTTAGTTGACAGGTCAACCCATCTAGTGGGTGTCTTACTAATGGGCCAATTGTCTTCTAATTATTTTTATTCAATAATATATCATTTATTTAATTTATTTCCAGGTGATTAATACATAGTTTTAAGTCTTTTTTATAAATTCGTTTTTCACTAAATAGTTATAAGTCACTTTTATTAGACATTTATACTCCATTTCTTAGATAGTTATAGGTAATTTTTCACGTTAATTTTAAGTCACTCTAATAGGTCATTTTATGTTCCAATTATAAGTCTCTCTCACATGACTATTTCTAATGACACAGTTACGAGTCTATTTAATTTTTTTGGGACAAAGTTATAGGTCAATTTTCACTATCCTTTAAGCACTTTCTCATACCATTTCAAGTCTTATTTCCATTCCATTCTAGGCCATATATTGTCTTAATTCATTCATTGCCATAGGCCAAACAAATTGCCCTCAAATTGTCATTAAACTAATTACATCAAGTACTCAATTTATATACCACTTTTTAGGCCACAATATACTATTTCCACTTACTCAATTTCTTGCCATATTTTACACCAAATTATGACCACATTTGCACTACAATTATTTGTTAAACATTAAGACATATTTATACATATGTTTACTTATTTTTCATGCCATAAATATGTCACACACATCTCGATTACCATATAATTTACCATTACTCATCATATACCATGCCATACATACATGACATGTCATGACATACCATAGCATACCTCTTGACCACATCATGATCATGTATATGCATATGTATTTATAACCTAAATTATCTACATACTATCCTATTCACATGCCAATATCATCATGACACACTTATACCAACAATTCAAACACCCATGCCATGCCTACACCACTCTACCATAAGAATACTAAGCACACACAAATGTTTTTCTCACCAATTTCGCACACACACACACACTTCCTTATTCATACCAGACATTACATTTCCCATCATTTCGTCATATATACATGCCATATAATGCATGCTATGCCATTCCATTATTATATACCTCTCGACCATATGGATATTTTGCACTTACACAATCTTTTCCCACCTAATTCATATCCAAACCAACATTTTTAGATACAAATGACATTATGCCATGCTTATATCCATATTGCACACACATACATGATCAAACATGCAATTCCATACACATTTTCATGGCAATTGACACATAATTACAACATAGCATGCTAGTATTATATCAAATTCACATACCTAAGGAATTCTTGTATCCCTTCCTACACTTTGGTAGCTCTAATTCTTTGATTGCTCACCAATTTCTTTTACACCTACATAGTCATATTCTATCTTAGAAAATTCACTAAAAATCACACAAGGCTCCAATTTGAAATTTAAAAATATGGTAATTCTTAGAATAATGAAGACTACTTAAAACTAAAATGAAAAGCAAGAAATCAACCTTAACCCTCAAATTGAACCTTAGGCCACCATACACCAAATCTCCTATTTTGAGCCCTTTTTCCCAACTTCTATGGATATCTATGGTGTCTAAAGACCTTAGGGATAATTTTTTTTTTGCATATTTATGGTGATATTAAATGGGGAAATGATGGGGAATTAAAAAGAAAAAGAAGCAAAGAATAGAGGAATTGGCTTGAAATAGCATCAGTAATAGAGAAGAAAAAATGGTGCACAGATGATTTAGCAATAGAGTTGAAGTTGATTTGGCAAAAAGGGTATATATACTAGTGAGTGGGTGGCTCGGGTGGTGACGCATGGTGCCTGAGCATCTTGTAAACTCCTTTTTTAGTTCTAACTTCAAGCAATTTCAAAAATTCATCTAGACTTCCAAAGAACATCAAATTTATTCTAAAAATCCTCAATTGGGCCTATTTATGAGCCTATAAAATTTCACATCAAAATTCCCTCAGCAAGTAGATTAACTAATTCCTCAAAAAATTAAGAAATTTTAAAAAATCATCAAAAAACCTCAGAAAATTAAAATTCATTCACTAATGAACTCAGTGGAATATTTTATCTTTAGGGTGCAATATTTTCAAGTTTGTCCAAGCACATCTCAAGTCATTCCTAGCCCAAGTCCGTTTAAGGCAATGAACCACTAGCTTATGGCCCAAAATGAATTATTGGTTCTGCTAAAATTTTAAATTAATTCATTTTACCCATTTTCTAGCCTGTCAAAGTTTCATGACCAATACGCCCCTTCTCAGCCCCCACGAAGGTGTCTCGAATCTCTAAGAACACTATTTGTATCTTGAAGGTACTGTTCGCGAAGCACTAATTTATAGGCATTATAATTCTTACCCTCTTTATATAATTTTGTGCTCAAAATTACATAGTGAAAATATGTATAGGTACTAAGCTTGAATTTGCTCTTCATTTTCCTAAGTAGCTTTTTCTATATTGTGATGCTTTCATTACACTTTGACTAGCGGTATGTTTTTATTTTGCAACTGCTTCACTTCTTGAGCTAGAATCTGCACTGGTTCTTCCTCATAAGTCAAATCTAGCTATACTAGGATCTCTTTTATAGGTATTACATGTAACAAATTAGATCTATATCGCCTGATGTAACCTGCCATTTGGTCACCCATCCTGAAATTTCTCTAAGTCTTCATTCGTTTAACACTTATTATTTTGTTTCTTTATCAAATAGATATTTCCTAAAACTCATATCTAATCCTCAAATATCATTATACAGGTCATAACAACCATTATAAAACCATTTTTTGGTTAGTAATTAATTCCATTAAAATTTCGATAGCCTTTAGCATTTCCAAAAATATACACATGTGACAAAGCATTTCTAATAATAATATCAACACCTATTATAACCTAAACCATTCTGGTCCTCCAATATCATCACACATGTCACAGACAACACACAGGGCCCTAAGCACACAATCATCAGCACTTATAGAAAATAAAACATTCAGATAAAGGCCTTTTATACAATCATAAGCTTTAAGCTTAACATTTAAAAATAGCTTCAAATATTATACTAACTATGCCTAAAACCCATATTATATATAAGAGTGTCCTCTATAAACCATCAAAACAACAAAAATATATCATTGAGTTGCTAATACTACTGCACTACTAAATCTATAGAGGTTAGACAACTACACTTCTGGTACCTGTGCATCGAAATATCAATACGCTGAGTATGAAACTCAGTGGAGAATTTGATATAATAGAACTTATCATGCAAGCATACATGCATATCACTCATGACGTGAGTGTATATTGCACCATTTGAAGTCCATGTCATAAAATAATATTATTTTATTATCCTATCTCATTATTTAATTTATCAATCTCATGCCATTATTTTATCTGTTGATAAGTCTCATTATCACATACTGTCCTATTTCATTAAATTTCTTTTTATTATTTACGCCTAAATAGATAGATAACTCTTTAAGACATAGGATAAAAAAGGAAATCCAAAGTTATGTAGTGGCCCACATTTTGGACCTCAGTAGCTATTTCTACCTAGTCTGATGTAGGGATCAGTTCATAGGAACCTCCCAATACCAAATACTAATTATAGTAGGGATTAATTTGTGGACCTCCCAATATCCCAAAAATCAACATCAAGCAATTCCAGTAGATTGCATCGATATGCCTTATGGGACCTCCTAAAATCCATAATCAAGTAAGTGGGTAGTAGGGATAAGTCCTATAGACCTCCTAATATATGAGTGTGCAGTGCCTAAATATCAAGACCTTGATGACTACACCCACCTACATAATCACACTTATAGGCCTAAAAGGACCAATATCTCTAGTAGCTGCAAATCCCTAATTGTCTAGTCAAGTAATCCAATAGGTGTATAACTATTAGGCCAACTGTCTATTAATTAATTTTTATTGAATGATAGATCAATTATTTAATTTATTTTTAGGTGATCAATACATATTTATAAGTGCTTTTTATCAGTTCATTTTTCACTAGGCAATTTATCAGACAATTATAAGCCATTTCTAGATAGTTAAAAGTTATTTTTCATGTCCATTTAAGTCACTATAAAAGGTCATTTTATGTACTCATTTTATGTTATAGTTATACATCGCTATAACATGTCCATTTCTAATGACATAGTTACGAGTCCATTTAATTTTTGGGACACAGTTACAGGTCAATTGCCACTATTCATTTGGCACTTTCTAATGCCATTTCAAGTCTTATTTCTGGGCCATTCTAGGCCACATATTATCTTAATTCATTCAATGCCATAGGCTAAACAAATTGTCATCAAACTTATTATACCAAGTGTTTAATTTATATACCACTTTTTAGACACATTTAAGTTACTTTTTAGCCTATAATATACCATTTCCACTTACTCAATTTCTTGCCATATTTTACACCAAATTATGACCACATTTGCCCTACCTTTATTTGCCAAACATTAAGCCATATTTATATGTATGTTTACTCATGTTTCATGCCATAAATATGTCTCACACAACACACACACCATATAATCTACCATTACTTCTCATGTACCTTGCCATACATACATGCCATGTCATAACATACCATAGCATACCTCTCACTATTCACACATCATAGTCATACACATACGTGCTCCCACTATGATGTCGGCCACTCATTTCATACACTGGTTCGAATAGCAGATGCGCACAATGCTTAAAACTTTTTATTTCTTAAGACAATTTTAAACTGAAGAAGATGTAAAAACATGACAACAGTTTTGGCATGCATTACGAGGTAACTAATGGGGTCATCATTCAAAATTAAAGCTACATAATGGCTATACCGGGACATTTTCCCAAATAGTACCTATTGTAAAACACTTCTATAATAATGGCACAACAATTTACCAATCACTTGGGTCCTTTTAACCCTCTAAATTCATGAAAAAGCCATATCACATACAATGGAGCCTCAAACTCATCAAAGCATTATATAAAAACTTAATAGGGCCTCAGGTACCCTAAACAACACTCATCACATGGAAAAGTAATAAATATCATACAAGTTATGCAATGTAATTTAAAACAATTTAATAAAGGTTTACAAAACCATATATCACTTAGAGTTACAAAACCAAACTGATTTACATAGATTAGGCCTAATCCCTTTATTAGATCACAAGAGTACTATAACTTATATTACATCATTATACATTCACAAAAGAAACAAAATATACCCAGAGGGAAATTCTCAATGTCTCCTGTGGTGTAGAGGCTTTGACTCTAATCTGTACTTTTCTTTAACCTATGCATTGTGAAAACAAGCAACATGCTAAGCATAATGCTTAGTTGTGTAATCATTTTAACATGCACACTTATATCTAATTAGTCATGCATTGAAAATGCATCAGCAATAGCCATTATATTAAAGTAACTACATATTACACAATATACAATAATTATGTGATATACCATATACATGATCCTATACAGTGTAGAGCAAACAACAGGCTTAAGAATGTGATCATCACACATTCAGCATAACAATCTACATATCATACTTTATTTGCGTGCAATGAAAACTAGATTATATGTCAAGTTATATTACTTTATCATTAACCTTAATAGTTATTAGTTTAATTAATTCCCCTAATATCAATACAACTATCAAATACTAGATAGAAAACTCATAGTATCATGCTCAAAGGCTAGTGCTCGTCAACACAACAAAGTGACTCCTAGCACTCATACTTAAAGGTATGCTAGCAGCTACTAATATTCTAATTGATCGATCAACCTATTTGGACCAATTTGTCTAAGGGTATAGGCATAACTAAAATGATTATGTTCTACCAATTTAGTTCTTATTAACATATGCATCACGGGTTCACACTTATTATTGTGTACACTTATCACCTATGCTAATACCATGTAGCAAGGCTTATAACTCACATCCGTATCATATACCATGAAAATGAGTTATGTAGCCAACTTAGACTTATATCACATATACACACCAACATATACATTGTCATCACATTCATGCCTTCCTCAAGTATAATCAACTATTACACACTTGCGTACATGGCTTGGGTTGCATGTTTGAATATTTTTTGCATATGGTCACATTTTAGGCAAAACCACTTGCCAAGACTCATTATTTGCATTATACGGCATAAACACATCATAAGGCTAAAAAACATGTCATATCATATATCCATGCTTCATAAGCATGCATTTAAATTATAAAACATGCCTATGCACTCAATTTCTCAATAAAACATAATTTAGCCACATAGCATATCATATGCGAATTATACGACTACTAAGAATCACGTATGAGCACGACACTTATAAGTTACATTTAGTGTCCATTTATAGCATTCTTATATATATATTATAATGTATATATCACATATGTTAGGCATTTATCCATCTTATTTACATCATGGACTCATTACTCATAAAATGACATTTATCGATATTATGTTTTAAACATTATGTCTATCAAGTGCATTTAGCATTACACAAGTCCAAGTGGCATTCAGCCACCCTCAAAGTCATACAGATGCACATAAATCTCCAAACAATGTTCATTATGCCATTAACATCCCATAAACCATGTAAGTACACATAATGCCTTGCATATAGCATAAACACACATACGTGCACATACACCTTCTCAAGGCCATTAGGCCTCCACATATACACACATATAGCATGTATTAACTCATACTTGGCATACATTACACAATTTAACATCCTAATCATTTTTATTACATTCAATCCTATTAATTGCATTAAAAGCAAAATATCACATATTATGTCAATTTACACATAAACTTATATTTATGCATTTCAAGCTTATTAACATGATTACACATACTTAATGGCATCATGCGGTATGCTTGAAGCCATCTCATACCTTTCCTTTTCCCCAAGAATCACGGATTGATGTTTTGTCTACGAATTCAAATGGTTAAGATTTAGCAAAAATCATATAAAATCACACGGGCTTTAAAAAATGAAAATGAGGACATCAAATGACTCTTGGGCATGTAACGAACATTAAAAAAATGTCACAATTCAAAAATTCTTACTTAAATAAAAAATAGTCACTATTCACCTCGAGTTTCTTTACATGATTTCTCCCTAACCGCTCTGCCAAATCAGGTGATTTTGGTGTCTATGGAAAGCTCTCAACACGAGCTTTCCATCTACTATAATTTTTAGAGATGGATGGTGTCAATTGAATAAGAAAAGAGAGGAAAGGGGGCTTGGCGAGTTGTCGACAAAGAGAAGAGAAAAAGAAAAGAAAAAGAAGAAAGAAAATGAAAATGAAAAAGAAAAGAATTATTCAGTATTTATACTTTTTGAATTATTTAATTTTCCTTCCTTTTGAATTTATTTCCACCCCTCTTGGGAATCCAAATTAAGCAACTAATGCCTCTAAAAATTAGATAAACTAAGGTTCTATATATCATAAAAACCTCAGGTTCAAAAAATAAAGGGAATCGAGAAAATCAACGTAATTACTCAGTTAAAATTCTAAAGAATTACTTCCCGATATCTAAAAATTCTGATTCTAATGCCATTAGACTTGTCCAAATATTTAAGTATTAGGTTGTATAATTCTTGAATTATTTTGAGCAACTTTTTATTTATTTTACGGTTAAGCTTTACCTGTGGCACTATTCACAAGACACTGTCGTAAAACTTATTTATTGTTTTTAGCCATCTAAACGACTTTAGATTGGCTTCAAACTTCACTCAAAATTCTCTCATAATTAATACTCTCTAATGGACTACTTAATGTGACTCGGGTTTCGAGAAGCACTATTCTTCCCAAGAAGTAATATTCACGAGAGTTGGAGTTTTTGGGTCGTTACGCTTAGATTTCATTACACATACATATCACATGCCATATTTCTACCATGGATACATATAATAGCATACATGCCACGCCATGCCTACCTTTTCATACCTCTCAGCCACATTATGATCATGCATATAGATTTGCATTTCTCACTTAAAATCACATATATACCATCATATTCATATGCCAATAACATGATGGCACATTTATACCAACAATTCACACACATTTGCCATGCCTACACCTCTCGACCACACTATGACCACTAACACACATGCATTTTTCTCACTAAATTCACATATATACCATTCTTTTTGCATACAAATAAAATGATGCCATGCTTATATGAATATTCTATTGACATATATGATCAAACAAACACTTCTATGCACCTTTTCATGGTAATTCACATACAATTTCATCATGGCATGCTACTATTATATCAAATTCACATATCTAATGGAATCTAAAACCCTTTCTCACTCTTTGGATGCCTTAATTCCTTGATTGCTCACCAATTGCTCTTACACCTACAAAATCACATTCTATCTTAGAAAATTCACCAAAATTCACACAAGGCTCCAAATTGAAAGATAAAATTATGGAAATTCTTAGAATAATAGAGACTACCTAAAAATAGATAAAAACTAAGAAATCAGCTCTTACGCATAAATTGAGGCTTAGGTAACCATACATCAAATCTCCTATTTGAACCCATTTTTCCCAACTTCTATGGATAGCTATGGTTTTTAAAGAGCTTAAAGATAATTTTTTTCGATATTCATTGTATTTTTAGTGGGGAAATAGTGGGGAATTAAGAAGATAATGAAGTAAAAAATCTGGAAATGGGATCAATAACAGAGAAGAAGAAATGGTGGAGGGGATGATTTGGTAATGGAGTGGAAGTCCATATGGTAAGGAGTATTTATATGAGTGAGTGGGTGGCTCGTGTGGTAACACATGGTGCTCGAGCGACTTGTAAAAACCAAATTTTAGCTATAACTTCGAGCAATTTTATAAATTTATTTAGACCTTTAAAAATTATTGCATCTATTCTAAAAATCCTTGATTGGGCCTATTTAAGGCCTCATAAAATTTCACATCAAAATTCCATCAGCCAGTTGATTAACTAATTTCTTGGAAAATCGAGAAAATTCAAAAAAATTACCGAATGAGCTCAAAAAATTAAATTCATTCACCAATGAACTAATTGGAATTTTTGATCTTTAGGGTATAATATTTTCAAGTCTGTTTGGGCACATCCCGGGACATTCCTTACCCAAGTCTTTCTAAGGCTATAATTCACTAGCTTATGGCCCAAAATAAATTATTAGTTCTGCTAAATTTTTAAATTCATTTGCTTTGCCCATTTTTTGTTCCTTCAAAGTTTTATGACCAATATGGCCTTACTTGAGCCCTATAAAGCTGTCCTAGCTCCTCAAGAACACTGTACGAGTCTCAGAGGTATTGTTCAAAAAGTCTCAATTTACGCGCATTACAATTCTTCCCCTCTTATATAATTTTTTCATTGAAATTACCTAGTGAAAATAAGTATAGGTATTGAGCCTACATCTACTCCTCACTTTTCCATTTAGCTTCTTTTGTATTATGATGCTTCCATAACACTTTAACTAGTGGTATCATTTTATTTCACAACTGCTTCACTTTATAAGCCAGGACCTACACTGGTTCTTTCTCATAAGTAATGTCTAGCTATACTTGGATCTCTTCTATAAGTATTACATGTGATGGATCAAATATGTATCACCTAAGCATTGATACACTGAACACATCATAGATCTGTTGCTACTCAAATGGTAAGGCTAGCTTGTATGTCACTAGCCCCACATAATTTGTATTCTCATAAACACTATTAAATCTAAGATTAAGCTTCCCTTTTCTTACCAAACCTAAGTATGATCTTCCATGGTGATACTTTTAGGAAAACTTTCTCACCCACTTTATACTCTATATCCCTTTTCTTAAGTCAGCATAGGATTTTTATCGATTTATGGTAGCTTTTAATCTCTCTCTTTTAACCTTGACTTTATCCTCTACATCCTTGATCAAGTCAATTCCCATGATCTTATTTTCATCCACTTCACACCAATAAAGAGGGGTTCTAAACCTTTTTCCATTTAATGCCTTATAATGTGCCATGCCCAAACTAGTTTTATAACTGTTATTATATGCAAATTCAGCCAAAGATCAAAACTTATCCTAGCTTCATTTGAACTCTATTGCACAGCTACATAACATGTCTTCCAGTCCTTTAGCATTAGACATGGGCATTATGAGTTCTCAATGATGCCATTTTAACTCACTAATACTCTAGGAGCCTTAATATGTTTAATAAATAAGGCTTTTCAACCTTATTTTGATATGTTTGTGATGGTGTTTATTGATGACATTTTAGTGTACTCTAAGACTAGGGAGGAATATGAAAAATGCCTCAAAGTAGTGTTACAAACTTTGAGAGAGAAGCAATTATATGCTAAAATGAATAAATGTGAATTTTTGCTAGATAATGTTGCTTTCCTAGGCTATATTATGTTAGCAGAGGGCATTAGAGTAGAACCTAGAAAGGTTAAAGCTGCATTGGAATAGGAACTCTTAGGAATGTGACTAAGATATAAAGTTTCCTAGGATTGGCTAGTTACTGTAGGAGATTTATAAAAGGGTTTCTCAATGATTGCAACACCACTAACCAGGTTGATAAAGAAGAATGTAAAGTTTTAATAGGATGACAAATGTTAAGAGAGTTTTGATAGATTGAAGGCAATGCTAATTGAAGCACCTTTCCTTGTTCACAAATGTTAAGAGTGTTTTTATAGATTGAAGGCAATGCTGACTGAAGCACCTTTCTTTGTTCAACCTGAATAGGGGAAGGACTTTATCATTTATAGTGATACTTCGCATAAGTGACTCAGATGTGTACTAATGTAAGAAGGTAAGGTAGTAGCTCATGCTTCTAAGTAGCTAAAGCCATATGAGAGGAATTGTCATACTCATGATTTGGAGTTGGCTGTAATTATTTTTGCATTGAAAATCTAGAGGCATTATTTATATGGTGAAAAGTGCTACATTTACATGATTATAAGAGTTTGAAATATCTCCTCACCTAGAAGGAGTTGAACTTAAAGCAACGATAATAGTTAGAGTTTATCAAGGATTATGATAGCCTAATTGATTCTC
>CANXYI011832450.1:0-14350 GCA_948208565.1 Hura crepitans
CTTGTTTATTTGAATTTCTTTTCTTTTTTCTTTTCTCCTGAATTTGTTGTTAATTTTCAGGCTTCGAGGGAACCCTGCATGCTCAAATTCCAATTTAGTTCAATTTTGTGGATCTCTGAATGAGGATATTGACAATCAGAGTCTGACAAACACTTCTAATAGCTGTCCTATCCCAGGATGCCCGTATCCTTATGTATATTCCCCAAAATCTACACAGTGTTTCTGTTCTGTCCCTCTGATTGTTGGATACCGATTGAAGAGTCCTGGTTTCTCAATATTCTTGCCATATAAATATATGTTTGAGGATTATTTGACCTCTGGTCTCAACATGGATCTTGATCAGCTTGACATTGAGACATTACAATGGGAAGAAGGACCTAGATTGAGAATGCACCTGCAGCTGTTTCCTGTATATGTCCCCAACTCCACTAATCTCTTCAATGATAGTGAGATTATACGCATCATGAGCATGTTCACTGGATGGAACATTCCTGATAATGATATATTTGGACCTTATGAACTTCTCTACTTCGATCTGATAGGCCCTTATGAGAATGGTTTGTCTCAAAACATTGGTTATTTTCATGCTCAAATGAAATGGGTGCCTGTTTTTGCTGACAATAAATATTTATCCATAAATCATAAATGTGAATTTATTAGATCATGAGTAGAAGCCTGTGAATGTGCTATAGAAGGCATAACAGCACTTCATTTATTGGCTATTGATCTTATTGTTCACTTTTATAGCTTGTAACAAATTTGCAAATTGAGTGTGCAATTATTATCTATCAGAATTCCCTACTTGCGTATGTAAATACCAATAAATGCTGCGTGTCTAGTGAATAATGTTACAAAAAATCTTACACTTGAAATGTAAATTTGCAAGAATGTTCTTATATTGTTTTGGCATATATCAGAAGGTTGTGTACAGATCATCAATGTGAACTTGAATTTGCACTTCATCCAACTGATGCATGTCATGCCTGTACTGTGGCAAGGGATATGTGGTATTTTAGCAGTTAAACTCTATGCTGGTTTGACCTACAACAAAAATGAATGCTATATTTGGTATAAAATTGGTTTGCTGCAAAATAAAGTTTTTAGTTATTATGCTTATTCTTCTCAAAGCACATATATCATAGAATTGTTGGACAACAGTGATACTTATTATGCTTGTGCTTCTTTCTATGTTACAGTGATCCGTACGCCATCATCATCAGGTATAAGCAAAGGTGTCCTGGCTGGCATAGTACTGGGTGGCATTGCTATAGCAGTTACCTTATCTGCAATTGTTTCACTTCTTATTGTGAAGGCACATTTGAGGAAAAGTCGTGCAATTTCAAAACAACATCGTTGTAGGTGTTGCTATTTCCTAATGATTCATATAAATAGATTGAGTTTAGGAATCTTAACAACGCAAAAACTCAATTCAGTTTTATTTGGCCAACTCCCTTGTGGGAAAGCTTAGAGCTGCTAAAATTCTAGTCCTCAGTTGAAAATCTCTTCTTTTGAGCAAAGTAATGCCAAAAACGAATTGACTCCTACTAGAATTTAATTCATTTAATGACACTATTGAAATTACAAGGTGCTACTATTTAATTCATTCAGTTGAGTTTTGTTTGTGAGAGAGGGTAAAATTGGAAAACAAATATACTTCTTTTACTCTCCTGTTGTTCTAAACAAGATAATGTAAATAAATTTTATCATATTATAAAATTTCCATGAATTCCATCACAAAATAATTTGAATTGAATTCTAGATTAAAGTTCTAGGTTAAATATTGTTGCAAACGGGCAGACAAAGTTTTTCCATGATGCCTTCTTACAGTCAGATGCTCAAATCACTTTGTATTGTCTATGCAAGGAATTATTGTGTGTTGATGATGGACCTTTTGGGCCCATTGGGCAATAAGTCGATCAAATAACTGTAGTTCTGATGGTCAAAATTTATGCAATTTGATATTGCAGTACATTGAACAATTCCATCTCTAACATTTTCCTAAGTTTGTGTGTAGCATCTAAAGCTTCTCTAAAAATTGATGGCGTGAAGGATTTTACTTATTCTGAGATGGCCTTGGCTACAAACAATTTTGATAGCTCCACTCAAGTTGGTCAAGGAGGATACGGAAAAGTTTATAAAGGCATTCTGGTTGACGGCACAGTTGTGGCTGTCAAACGTGCTCAGGAGCGTTCTTTACAGGGTGAGAAGGAATTCTTAACAGAAATTGAATTATTATCAAGGCTTCATCATAGAAATCTTGTTGCTTTGATTGGGTATTGTGATGAAGAAGGTGAACAGGTAACCTCTTTTATCTTCTCTTCATTTTTATCTTTACTTGTATGATTTTTGGATAACTATTTAAATTCATCAAGTAGTTAGCTGATATTGAACTCTAAATTTTCATATTAGGAAGTCAATTTTAATTTTGCTGGAAAAATTTCTAGTTCTTTTTTCTCTTCTGATTTATTTTCAATAAGGTCATTTGTTTCCCTTAAAAATTTCAAAATATAGCAACTTTTACCTTTAGAACTTTTGGTCGGTGTTTGCCCCTAGACTTTCGAAATGGAGGGAAATGCTCTATACTTTTCAAAATAGGTATTTTTTTTGTCATTTAACTTCCTTTAAGTGACAAGACATGGCATTTTATGATTGGTTGCTGTCCCAAGAAAGGCCATTTTTCTCTCTTGTACAAAAGTTTGGGAGCAAAAACTGAAAAAAAGTTAAAGGGCAAAAATTACTTTATCCTTTTTAATTTTTATGTTTTGACATTTTTTTAGGGGTAATTACATAAAAAGGCCTGAACTTTTACTCAAATCACAATTGAGTGCCCATTGTTCAAATTCTTGCAATTGAAGGTGAAGAATTTTAAGAGGAAAAGTAATGAATTATTATTCCTCAATAATATGATTTAGGAGATAAACATAGGGTCTATATATACAAGTACAGTCTATATATACAATTACAAATCACCCTACAATAGGAAATATAATAAACTCTTAATATGAATACAATATTACTGCCTATTCTGGATACAAGCACACAACTAATCAGCTAGCATTCACACGCTAGTCAACACTCTGTTATGAATCAGCCCTTACAGCTAAACCAGGATATGACACAGGAAAAGGAGGCAGTGGAGACAACAGAGGGCATATCGGGGAATTGAGCAGTTAGTTAGTTGCAAGTAGTTAATAGAGAAATATTGCTGCATTGTAATTAGAATTCTGTTATTTTCTGCATTGTTTTCAGTGAGGGAGAGTATTGTGTGAGCTGACAGGTTACTAGCTGGTGTAATCAATGTGTGGGTGAGAAAATTGCAGTATAAATTGAATTATAACTGATATGAGAGGATGATCCTGGAATACAGCAATTAATTCTCTCTCTAATTTTCATAACTGATATGAGAGGATGATCCTGGAATACGGCAATTAATTCTCTCTCTCTAATTTTCTTTCAACTGTCATTTTCTCTTTATTCTCTCTATTTCTTTCTACTCTATTTCTCCTTCTATTTCTTCTCTTTTCTCCTTTTTTTTCCCTTCGGTGATCTTACAAATTGTTGTAACTCCGGTTGCAACAAAAGGTATCAGAGCCAGGTTGCTTCCATTGCAGCTAACTCTACGTGCATGTCCATCGATTCTCAAGAACTCATTATTAGTTACAAGCCGGCGCCAAACAAGAACAATAACAAAAATCATCCACCCATGGATGAATCACAGGAGCTTTTCGAGCAAGTTAAAATACTTGATCTATGGATGAATGAATGAGACCAGAAGATGGCGGATAGATTGTCAGATTTGGAGTCTAAGATGGATCGACTTATGCAGCAACTTCTAGAGAATATGCCATCGAACAAGGAGAAGGAGCTGATCAGAACCATTCCGATACTAGATTGAGTTTCCAATACTGATAGAGGTATATTAGCTACTCCTAAAACTTGGGAAAATGGGGGATCCAGTAACGAAAAATCTCTACTCGAATTTGTGAATTTGAAAACCCCGAAAATTGAGTTGCCTTCTTTTGATGGGGATAATCCCAGAAACTTTGTTCATAAATGTCAAAAGTACTTTCAACTCTATAATATTCCTAATGAATAGAAGGTTGAATTAGCCACATTATTATTTGGAGAGAAGGCAGAAAACTAGCTCATCAGGAAGTAGTGACTTGGGATAAATTTGCAGAGGATTTATGTGTAAGATTTGGAGAGAAAAGTCTAGTTGATGTAATTGAGGAATTTAATAAATTGCATCGAGTGGATAAGGTAATCAATTATCAGGAAAAGTTTGAAGAGCTTAAAGCTCTAATGCAGAAGAACAACCCAGGGTTGAATGAAGTTCATTTCATTTCTAGTTTCATAAGTGGGTTGAGTGATGAACTAAGGCCTATGATTAAAATGTTTAAACCCCAAACTCTTAACCAAGCTTTTGAGCAAGCTAAATTGCAGGAGCAATCATTTGAGGCCATTCTGAAGAAATAGAAAACATTTCAGCAACGCACAATCCTCTGCCAAAACTATTTCTAAAGCTAACATTTCGTATAAAGAAGCTGATAAACCAGAAACGGTAGTAGTTAGCACTGAAGTCTCTAAATCCAGTTTGTATGAGCAGAGAAAAGCTGCTGGGCTATGCTTCCGATGTGAAGATAAATATTCTCCAGGTCACCAATGTAAAAACAAGCAGTTATTGGCCATGAATGCAGAACAAGAAGAGGATGCCTCACTTGCCAATGGTATAGAGGAAGAGCAGGATGGGGAATTATCCATGACTGCTTTAACAGGAGTAGCTTCTACCAATACCTTGAGAATTAAAGGGGTGGTGTAGGGAATACCTATTGTGATTTTGATTGATAGCGGAAGTACCCATAGTTTCATAGATCCTACCATTGCTAATGAAGTTCAAGCTCCTACTGTAAAAGCTACTCCACTGTCGGTCACTGTGGCTAATGGTCAAAAGGTGTTAAGTAGATCTAAATGCTTGAATTTCCAATGGACAATGCAGGGCCATCAATTTCGATTTAATATTAGAGTGTTAGAATTGGGAGGATATGATATGGTGCTTGGGGTGGATTGGATGAAACAACACAATCCTGTGTTATTTGATTTTATCAATATGAAGCTGGCTTTTCAGAAGGATGGGTTTCAAGTAGAATTGAAGGGTATTACAGAAGAGGGATCACTAAAATTCATGACTGGTAAGAGCATTAGCTTATTGAAGAAGGATGTAGAGCCTTATCAGCCCATCTGTTTTCAGTGACAGCTGTACCCACTGATTCCTTATCAGTTGATAATTCTCGTATTGTTCTGCATCAGTTGCAACCATTATTAGAACAATATGAGTCCATTTTTCAGGCTCCCAACTCTCTTCCACCTCAAAGAATATATGATCATGCTATCAATCTCATTCCTGGAGTCAAACCGGTCAACATCAGACCCTACAGATACAGTCACTTTCAGAAAACAGAAATTGAAAAACAGGTCACTGAATTGCTTGACTCATCATTTATTCAAGTCAGTCATAGTCCTTTTGCTTCTTCGATTTTGCTAGCGAAGAAAAAAGATGGAACATGGAGAATGTGTATTGATTATAGGCAGTTGAATGATGTTACTGTGAAGTATAAATTTCCCATACCAGTCATTGATGACCTCCTAGATGAATTACATAGGGCTAGATATTTTTCCAAAATTAATCTTAAATCAGGATACCACCAAATTAGGATGAGACTACAAGATATACCCAAAACCGCATTTAGAACCCATCATGGCCATTATGAGTTTAGGGTGATGCCATTTGATCTCACAAATGCTCCTGCAACCTTTCAATCTTAAATGAATCATGTGTCTGGGCCTTATCTTCAAAAGTTTGTATTAGTTTTTTTTGATGATAAATTGGTATACAACAAGACTATGGAAGAGCGTAGGCAGCATTTACAGGTGGTGTTTTAGTTATTAGCCAATAACCAATTGTTTTCTAATTTGTCTAAATGTTCTTTTGGCCAACAAGAAGTAGAATACTTAAGCCACATCATCAATGCACAAGGAGTGTCCACTGATCCTAAAAAGATCGAGGCAATGGTGAATTGGCCCCAACCAAAATCTCTTAAAAGTTTGAGTGGTTTTTTGGGATATATAGGCTATTACAAGAAGTTTATCCACCATTATGGTATTTTGGCCAAACCCTTAACAAACATGCTTAAAAAAGATGCCTTTCAATGGACTATTCCAGTTGAGAAGGCTTTTGTAGACTTGAAGGTAGCTATGACCACTGCACCAGTATTATCTCTTCCTAATTTTTCTCAACCATTCGTTTTGGAGACAACTGCTTGCTCTAGAGGAATTGGTGCTGTCCTCATGCAACGGGGAAAACCCGTTGCTTTCTTGAGTCAATCATTGGGTAAAAATAATCAAGGGTTGTCCATTTATGAAAAAGAATTGTTGGCCATCATTCATGCTGTTACTAAGCGGAAACACTACCTCGAACCTTCTGAATTTACTATTAAAACTGATCATGAATCCATCAAGCACTTACTTTCTCAAAGGCTCCACAACTATATTCAACATACGGGAATCACTAAGTTGTTGCATCTTAGATATAAGATCCTTTACAAGAGGGGTAGTGAAAATAGAGTTGCAGATGCTTCGTCTCGAAGAAATATAGAGGAATGAGATTATTTTTTCTTAGTAACTACTGTTTCACCTCTATGGATTGAGGAAGTTAGCAATAGCTATGAAACTGATGATCGATTACATCAGATAATTGAATCTCTTATGGTCAACTTTGAGGCCCAACCTAATTATGCATTGAAGAATGGCCTTCTCTTTTACAAAGACAAGATTTACATTGGGAAGTGTACTCAACTCAGGGCTACCTTGTTGACAGCAGCTCATGATTCAACCTTAGGGGGACATGGTGGAATTACTGGTACTAATAAGAGATTGGCCCTAAATGAAAAAGGCAGTGGTTGATTGGGTATCCAGGTGCGAGGTGTGTCTGCGATGCAAAGGGGAAAATGTGCCTTATTTGGGTCTTTTACAACCCTTAAATGTTCCAAACACTGCTTGGTCACACATTTCAATGGGTTTCATTGAACAAGTTCCAAAATCTGAGAAAAAAGACACAATAATGGTGGTTGTTGACAAGTTTACGAAATATTGCCATTTTATTCCACTGCAACATCCATTTACAACAGCAAAGATAGCTCAATTATTCCTTGATCACATTTACAAACTACATGGGCTACCATCTTCTATTATATCAGATAGGGATAAGATTTTTATAAGTAATTTCTAGCAAGAACTTTTTTGCCTTTTACAGACTAAGCTCAGACTGTCTATTGCATACCTTCCTCAATCTGATGGTCGGACTGAACGAGTCAATAGATGCTTAGAGAACTACCTCAGGTGTATGTGTTTTTATAAACCTACTGTCTAGTGCAAATGGATTAGTTTAGCTAAATGGTGGTACAATAGCAACTTTCATAGCAGTTTGCAGATGACCCCTTTTCAAGCCTTATACGGTCATAAACCGCCTACATTCCACTGCTTGCCTCAAATTGAATCTACTTCTCCCTCAGTGGAAGAATTCTTGCAGGAACGACAACAAATGGCTATTATGTTGCAGGACTAGCTCTTTTTAACTGAGAATCGCATGAAGCAAAACGCTAACAAGCGCAAAACTGACAGATGTTTGGAAGTGGGAGATTGGGTGTATCTTAAGTTGCAACCCTATAGACAACAATCAATTGCAGTGAGGAAGTCCTTGAAGTTTTTAGCAAAATATTATGGGCTATATCAGATCGTTGCTAAAATTGGAGTTGTGGCATACAAATTAGCCTTACCAACTATAGCAGCTATTCATAACGTCTTCCACGTTTCTTTACTCAAGAAAGTAGTAGGCCTGTTCTGGTGGACCTAACTCTTCCTCTATGTACTTCTACTGGAGTTCCTACGGTGGAGCCTTTGGCTGTCTTGCACACTAGAACATTGCACAGGCAAGGCGAACTTGTTTTTCAGGTCTTAGTGCAGTGGGTTAATCTTTCGCTTGAAGAAACTACTTGGGAGGATATGTCTTTCCTATCGTCTTAATTTCCACATTTTGCATCTTGAGGACAAGGTGAAAATAGAGGAGGGGGATATTGTTATGAATCAACCCTTACAGCTAAATGAGGATATGACACAAGAAAAGGAGGCAATGGAGACAACAGAGGGCATATCGGGGAATTGAGTAGTTAGTTAGTTGCAAGTAGTTAATAGAGAAATATTGCTGCATTTGGAATTCTATTATTTTTTGCATTGTTTTCAGTGAGGGAGAGTATTGTGTGAGCTGGCAGGTTACTAGTTGGTGTAACTAGTGTGTGGGTGAGAAAATTGCAGTATAAATTGAATTGTATTTGATATGAGAGGATGATCCTAGAATATAGCAATTAATTCTCTCTCATTTTCTTTCAACTGTCATTTTCTCTCTATTCTCTTTATTTCTCTCTACTCTATTTCTTCTCTTTTCTCCACTTTTTGCCCTTCAGTGCTCTTACGAATTGTTGTAATTCTGGTTGCAACACACTTCCTCTCAAATTAGAGCATAGATATGACACATGCCCAACTTGTAAACTAAAGTGCAATAAATCCCATTACAGTCCCTCGGTGAACGCGTCAGCTAGTTGCTTGTCAAATGTCATGTGAAGCAAGCTCAAGACACATTAGTTACCTTCTCCTTGATAAAGTGATCAATGTCTATATGTTTGGTCCGATCATGTTGAACTAGACTTTGGGCTATATTAATGGCAGCTTTATTGTCACAATATAAGGACAACTTCTGTTTCCCTAACAATTTTAATTCCTTTAATATTCTTTGTAACCACAAAAGTTCATAAATTCCTTGAGCCATAGCTCTATACTCTGCTTCAGCACTTGATTGTGCAATTGCACTCCGTTTCTTACTCTTCCAGGTGACTAAGTTACCTCCTACTAGTGGGCAATAATCTTCTGTCATATGAAGATCCAGCCCAATCTACATCTATAAAACATTCTATCTGAAGATGACCGTGTTTGGAAAACAATAATCCCTTTCTAGAAGCAGACTTCAAATATCTCAAAATGCAAAATGCAGCTTGCATCTTTGGCTCTCTTGGACCATGCATAAATTGGTTCACTAGACTAACTGCATGAGGAATGTCTAGTCTAGTATGTGAGAGATAAATTAGTCTTCCCACTAATCTCTAATATCACCCTTTATCAACTGAATCACCTGTTCCTGCTTGCAACCTATGATTGCTTTCAATAGGAGATTCTGCTGGTTTACAACCCAACATTCTAGTTTCTTCCAAGAGATTTAGGATATATTTCCTTTGAGAAATGAAGATACCCCTTTCTGATTTGACCACCTCAATCCCCAGGAAATATTGTGGTTTTTCTAAATCTTTAATCTCAAATTCTTGAGCTAATAACTTTTTATGTCAAACGATTTCTTTCTTATCATCTCCTGTCATTACTATTTCATCAACATACTATGAGAAGAGTGATTTTACCCTTATTATGTCTGATAAATAGGGTGTGATCGGCATTGCTTTGTTGATACCCAAAAGAAACCATAACTTTGTTGAATCTGTCGAACCATGCTCTGGGAGACTACTTCAGTCCATACAAGGCTTATGATGAAGTAACAGAGAATTAAATGTTTCCCTAATGATCTACTTATATACAAGACAGGTTTATGTACAATTACTGACATGCTAGTCAAGGCAATGAGCTAAATCAACTACCTAGGATAATGCAACTATACAAGGAATGAATATCAAGACAGCTAATTATCTAATATATAGATAATATGCGCTGTTCACACTAATGACCTTGCCTGACCTAACAACATGGTAGTAAAAGCCTTTCCTTTAACAACTAGGACATTGCTTTTAGTAGTGAGAACATTTAAAGTTGTAAAATTCCTTTATTTCATAATCATTTGAATAATCTCAAGTAAAAGTGGGAAACTAATTTAATTTACAAAGAAATTTAGTAGTTGCTTTATTAGGAATTCCATCAACCAAAAATAATTTTCATTCCATGCCAAATGGATTTCCCTTTTTGTCCCTCTCTTGTAGTTGCTCCATTGTCTTGAAAGTTATGATTTGGGAAAGCTTAATATCTACATGATTGTTCTCGCAGATGTTAATTTACGAGTTTATGCCAAATGGCACTCTTCGAGATCATCTTTCTGGTAAATCTCCCATTGCTCCTCACTCTCTTTCTAACACATTTGTCATTGAACTCTAAACTTGTGTGGAAGAATCAGCTAAAGAGCATAAGTGTTTTTTTTTTTTATCTCTAGAATGTCTTGCACGTTTAACTTCAATTTTCCATATGCTTATATGATGAGCTTCTAAGTATTCCATTCGGTATCACAGCCAAGTCTATTGAATCCTTGACCTTTGCAATGAGATTGAGAATTGCATTGGGTTCAGCAAAGGGCATCCTTTACCTACATAGAGAAGCTGATCCTCCAATATTTCATCGAGATATAAAGGCAAGCAACATATTACTCGACTCTAATTATAATGCAAAAGTTGCTGATTTTGGACTTTCAAGACTGGCTCCTGTTCCAGACATTGAAGGTGCTGTGCCGGCTCATGTATCCACAGTCGTAAAGGGGACTCCGGTAAGTCTGCAGTATTTGTAATCAGTAAGATTTATTAAATTCTGAGTTAATGTTACTTCAATCATTTACTTTGCTCTGTATATTTTTATGCTATTAGCATTATATATATTGGCACGTCACCTTTGGACATTTTGGAGAAAGTTAATGAGTTGCATCAAACAGTGGCAGGCCACTCATTGGCAATTGTAATTTTTTCCATTTTTTGCTTATAAACTTATTTGAAAATTTTGGACAAAAATCAAATACATCTTTTTAATTGACTTTAAACTAAATTAAAATTGTAAGAAAAGTGTATAATTTTGTCCCCCTTATATATACACACACACATATCTGGGTGTTTGTGTGTGAAAATGCACTAAAATTTTGCTTCCCTTAATGTTAAATCCAAGCTCCGCTCTTGGCATCAATGTTCATTAACATATAGATGGATAAAAGAAATGGACGTCAAAGTCTTCAAATTTTTTGGGTTCATAACATTAAAAAAAAATAGAAAATAATATTTTAGTGAATCAACTCGTCAACTTCACACTTGACAATCAACAACACTCTGTTTCCATATTAAGATGTGCAGGAATTCTAGATCATGAGATGAACCCTTATTCTAACTTATTTAAAAGAACAGACAATTTTAAATAGAAGAGGAAGATATTTGATGATTAATTTTCTTGAAATAGAAAATTTTTTTTAAGGTTCTGTTTTGTTGAGACCTGCTAATGCAATTTATATTATCTCTAACATTTTATTGACTTTGCAGGGTTACCTTGATCCAGAGTATTTTCTTACACACAAATTGACAGACAAGAGTGATGTTTATAGCCTTGGTGTTGTTTTTTTAGAGCTAATAACCGGGATGCAACCCATATCGCACGGTAAAAACATTGTTCGTGAGGTAATTTCTTGGCACTTGTTACTTGCAAGTAGATACCCTTTGAATTTATTATGGTCTTGAATTGTGGATTAGAACGGATGATTTTAGAGAGATTTTATTGATTTTCTAGCGTGTTTTACAAATTGTCATAGCTGTGTTACAGCTCTATGTTACTGCTGTATATTATAACTGTTACAGCTTGTACATATTTAACTTTGCTTGAAATATGATCACAGCCATAGGAGGCTAATTTGTAAACTGGGGATCTGTTTTTCTTTCCTTTTCCAGCTTATATAACATGTATATATACCTGTATTAATTTGTAAACTGGGGATATATACCTGTATTAATTTGTAAACTGGGGATTTGTTTTTCTTTCCTTTTCAGCTTATATAACATGTATATATACCTGTATTTTTCACACAAAATGAAATCTAAGACAT
Organism: Hura crepitans; assembly: GCA_948208565.1. NCBI lineage: Eukaryota > Viridiplantae > Streptophyta > Magnoliopsida > Malpighiales > Euphorbiaceae > Hura > Hura crepitans. The sequence goes on from CANXYI011832450.1 coordinate 11,954, forward strand.
TTTTCTCTCTGTTTTCAATCTTCATAACATGGTATCAGAGCCAGATTGGCTCATTTTTTTACATTTGATTCCCTAAGAAATTTCTGGAGAAAAGTTCCTGATTCTTTATGGGTTACCATCCAACGTGACCATTTACTTCACTGCCACCACAAAAGGAGGCAGAACGTCATTTTTGTTCGAAACATGTTTCTCCGCAGTGTGGGTACTTTTTGCTGCCTCTTTTTTGAAGAGATTTGTGATTCTATTACCGCTGCATTGTCAGATTACAATTCTGCACATTCTATTTATCGTTGTTGGATTGAGGATTAAAGAGGAAATGAGAAGAATGGAAGTTATATGAGATTGGGTATTTATAATGAAGAATACCCAACAGGTTACAAAGGATAGAAAAGAAAAATAAAAAACTTGTGACAATAGGATAAGATGATAAAGTAACAATCTTATCAAAACTGAAACAGAAAAATAAAAATATGAAATACAGAGTCCCAAGTGATAAGAACAGATTGCAGATAAGATAGCTAATTATCACATTCTCGTTTACACCCCCATGAGTTGGTGGTGATGTCAACAACACCCAGCTTGGTAACAGCACGCTCAAAGGCAGTCCTCGGGAGTGGCTTAGTGAGGACATCAGCAACCTGGTCAGCAGAATGGAGATGCAAGATCTGAATCTGCTTATTGGCAACTTGCTCCTCTTATGAAGTGAAAATCAATGGTGATATGTTTCATACAGCTGTGTAACATGCAGTTCTCACATTTGTATGTGGTGGAGACATTGTCACACATGACTTGACGTACACCAGCAACACCATAGTGAAGCTCATGACAGAGATGAGTAATCTGGTCAAGTTCAGCAATTGTGGCCATAACAGCTCGATATTCAGCCTTTATAGAAGACCGAGAGATGGATCGTTGCTTTTTTGAGGATGAAAACTAGGGGGTGCCACCTAGATAAATGACATAGCCTGTAGTTGAAGTCCAATCAAGTGGATCACTTGCCCAATTAGAGTCCGAATAGGCAATTAGCCTGGCATCAAACTTATGGGAGATGCAAATGCCATAGATGGAAGTGTGTTTAAGGTACCAGAGGGCACTTGATAGCTGTCTAGTGTGACTCCTGTGGACAATGCATGATTTGGGCAAGCTTGTCCATTGTGAAGGCAATGTTAACACGTGAGAATGAGAGAGATTGTAGCTTATCAAGGAGTTGGCGATAGCATGTAGCGTCAACTTCAGAGGTATAGTTGGAAAACAGTGGTAGAGCTCATTGGAGTCGGAACACCCTTGCTATCTTGCATCTTGGCATCAATGAGAAGATCAATGGTGTACTTGTGTTGAGACAAGTACGAGTCACCATCGTGTGGCAGCATCTCAACACCAAGAAAATAGTGTAGCAGTTCGAGATCCTTGATGGAAAGTCTGCTTGAAAGACTAGTGATTATCTGATGAACACCATTAATATTGTTGCTCGTGATGATGATGTCGTCTACATAGACTAAAATATAAACTGTGAAGTCAAGGTTGTGCATGATCAAGAGGGATGGATCAGACTTGGATTTGACAAAGCCAATATTGAGCAAGTAGGACATTAGTTCTGTGCACCAAGCTCTGGAGCTTGTTTCAGACCGTATATAGCCTTGCAGAGTTCGCAGACATAATAAGGTAGAAGTTTGTCCACAAAACATGGGGGCTGATGCATGTGCACTTCTTACAAGTGAACCTGCAAAAAAACATTGTTAACATTGAGTTTATGAAAAGGTCATTGACGTTGATAGCAATGGTCAACACTAGGTGTACGGTGGTAGGTTTGACTACTAGACTAAAGGTGGAGTGTTATGTTATGGGAACAATTATAGATATTTTAGGCAGATTTTTAGTTAGATAAGATTCCTAAATTATTGGATTTATTCTTGCAGATTTATTTCTTTCCTAATTAATTTTTAGTTAGATAAGATTCCTCAATTATTGGATTTATTTTTGCAGATTTATTTCTTTCCTAGTTAAATAGGATTTCTTAGTTTCCTAGTTAAAAGAGAATTCCTATTTTAATAGGATTTCTTGGACTGTAATCTCTATTTAAAGAGATAGAAATTAATTAATAAAATAAGTCAGAATTAAATAAAATCAGAGATCGAAGTTCTCTCTCTTTGAACTCTAAGGTTTCAAACTCCCTTTGACGAGCTGAATTATCCTTCCAAAATAGGTAGATCTAAGCATTCAAATAAAGGCAAAGGAAAATCAAGTTTATTGGATTTTCCTATTCATCGTCCTGTGACCCGATCCTTTTCCAAAAATCCTAACAATTTGGTATCAGAGACTAACACTATGGGCAATGAAATCGAGATTCGATTGCAGGAAGAGCGTGCTCTCACGGACACCAAACTATCAGCAATGGAA
>CANXYI011832508.1:0-13035 GCA_948208565.1 Hura crepitans
GCTATTTTTTATTTAGTGATGTGTTTTGTGCCTTGCATGACTAGGGCATACTGCTTGCCATGGGCTCTTAAATCAGTAGTCCTATTAAACTTGGGCAATTCTAGCATCTTGAATTTAGAGGGTAGCAACTCCTCATATTCTAAGGTAAGTTCATCTAGATCTAACCCATTACACATAATGATAAGTCTAGCAATTGACTCCATTTTTCCTTCTAGCTTTTTCATGGCAATTTTTTCAACTTTTTAAGGGATGTTGTCTTTCTCAACTTCATTATCAAAATCATCATAAAAATCAAATTTTGAATTAAAGTACTTTACTTTTTTGGCCATTTCACCTGGACAAGTAGCCTCTTTCTTCATGCCAATTCCCTAAGCAGCTGTTATTACCCTTTTAATAGGAATGGCCAATAGTGCATCAGTAAGAGATAGTGAATTAGAAGTAGGAACCACTTTAGTGATTGCCATTACAACTATAGATATCATCTTCATTTTTTAAATCTTTGAATTTTTTATCCATTTTATCTTTGAAGTCTTAAGCAGAAGAGCTACCTTCTCCTTGTCTTACTGTATTTGTTAGGTTGTGAGTGGTAGGGTTAATTTCACATTGAGTTATTCTTTTGTTTGACACACGTACCTAAATGGTTTAAGGAGCTATAGTGGCTATAAAATAGAGGGTTAGAAGTGATGAATGAAATGCAAAAATGTATGAGGGTGCATGAAATGTAAATGTATGTTAATATGTATAAAAACAAATACAAGCAAGAGCCTTCCACCCCTATCACTTCCCACTTATGATGTCAATGTGTTCATTCCTAAGAGAGCCATATGTAGGACACTAAAGGCCCTAATAGATTCAAATAATGAATAATGGATAGTTTAACATTATCTCTCTCATATTTAAAAGAACACATGCAAGATATTTAGCCCACATATATTGCATATGTTCAATCAAACTAAAATGTAGGGTCAAGCCCATTCTAGTTAAAAAGGCCCAATAGGTTTAACAATATTTTGGGATAACTAAGCCATCTTTCACATATACTGGCCCACATAACAAACAATGTAGTATTAAGCATGAAACCTAGGGGAAAGTTGCTATTGGCCATTAGATGGGCTCACGGTTAGGTTAAGCAATTTAAGGTTATCTAAGCTTGGTCCTTTTATAATAGGTTTATCTTGTCCTGACCATATAACTAATTGGTTCACCATTTAATTTGTGTTATAGTTATGAAGCTTAGATTTAATACCACCTTTAACCATCCCCCAAAATGAATGAAAATGGGTTTATGCTTTGAAATGACAACAGGGTAAAAAAGGATGCCTAACTTATTCTAAGGATCTAGCATGTAATGTAGTTTTAACAAAAGATAATATTATAAATACAAAACCCAAATTACCATATCAATTTAAGGCACTTTCAAAGTGTGGTCTCATAGTGTCCCTAGTGGAGCTGCCACTGTTCGCGTCCTTTCCTTTTTTACTCCAGTCAAATCAAAACAACCAAAGACTCGACCTAAATCTCACCTCTCAAGTCCCAAAAGATAAGAAGGTAATTAAAGAAATCTTAATTCATTCTTATTTGATTAGCCTAAAAAGAATGAGTTATACACCATAAGGTAGGAGTCAGCACCTAACCAGAATTTGGAAATACCTTATAAGGCAAAAATTAAAATGGTTCAGAACCTTACTCTTATTTATACCTCAGGTTAGCATGGAATTTTATATTAAATTTATAATTTTATCTTTTTTCTCAAACAAATTTTGAAATTAAAATAAAACATTCAACCATATAAAGAAATAATATAACATGCATATTTACGAAAGAAATACATAGAATTAAAGGAAAACATACATGAAATCGGGTAATTGATTTTCTTTGAAAACTTTATTTCTCACATACCCATTTATTAAAATAAATTTTATCATACTGACTTTTATTAAAGAAAAATAAAAACCTATTTTATTAGGAAAACAATAATTAATTAAATTGAAATCAAATTGGTTATTTTTATGGCGTGTAAAAATCTTTTTCCACCTATTACAACATTCACATAAAATATAGGGAAATATTCAAACTGATAATTAAATTATATGGCAATTATCTCAAATACATTCTAACCCAAAAAAAAGGTAAAATTTACAAGGAAATATCCTAATATGCATTCTAATTGAATAAAAAATAAAATTACAATGAAATTACCTATAATACAATCTAAAAAAATAATGAATAAATAAATAATAAAGAAAATAATTGGAAGGTAAAAAGAACAAAGAAATAAAAAAAACAAGAAATAAAAAAATGAAGGAATAACAAAGAGTTACTTCACCAGTTGTTTGATAAAAAGGTAGAAAGAAAGATCGATTAAATTCTTAAAAGATTAAACAACTCACACAACAACATAATATATTGTTAGTATAGAAGAAATAATGGAATCAATGAAAAGAATAAATAAAAGGACATAAAATAGATAGTTAAATAAATAACAAGTAACATATGAATGAAACCTTCATATTTAACTATTAAATGGATAAAATAAAGGAAGAAAAATAAAGAAAAACATAATATTAATAATAGACAAATAAAATAAAGAAATCACATCCTACCAGTAGATGGTTACCTAAATAAAATAAGATTACGACATTTAACTAGTAAATTAACAATAAAGAAAACAAAATAAAAAAGGCACCACATCTAACTAGCAGACAGATGAAAAATAAAAGAAAAAAGAAGAGAATTGGTTAACCCACCATGTATAATTGCCTTTAAGAGTAATCATTGATTAATTTTATTGAAATAAAGCAAATAATTTTGGAAAAGACCTTTTGAAATCAAAAAATAAACTTTGGAAAGTTTTATTCACATTTTTATGAGTGCACTTATCGAGAAAAGTTGACCCCTTATATATGTGTGTGTGCGCACACGCACACGTGTGTATGTGTGTGTGTGTGTGTGTGTGTGTGTGTGTGTTTGTGTGTGTGGGTGTATGATCAAATAAAGAATCATGTATGTGGACACATATTTATAACCAAATAAGTGATATATGTAACATAAAAAGTATATGTATATTATTAAAAGATAAAAATTAATTACATGATAAAATGAAGAATAAAATATGTATACAATTAAGAATGAAAATTATACAGGACAAGCACAATATATGTATATAAAAGTATGGTAGATATGGAAAGTTAATTAAATTTTAATAAATATTATTACTAAAAGCATATAAAACTTCATTACTATTTGTGTGATTTCTAAATGCAATTAACTTATAGTTATACAAGTTATTGTGAGACATAAGAAAAAGGTAAATAAGAGAAAATAAAATAAGTAAATTATAAATAATTATTATTAATTAATAAAAGTTAAGGTAATAGTTAAATTAACTAAAATAAAGTATATAATTCTTGCAAATTATAATATTTAAATGCTAAAAATAGTAAAAGGTAAAAGTAGATGATAAATACATTAAAGTGTAAAAGAAAGATTACAAAAGGAACATTTGAGGGCATTATAAATAATTAGAATGAATAGTTATTAACATAAGTAATTAATGACATTAACTAAGTATGAAAATTTATATTTAGAGTAATAGATGGTGTATAAATAATATTTCATAAAGTGAAGAGTAATAATACAAGGTTAAAAGAGATTAATTTGAAAGCCTTAAGGATAATTAAGTAAACTGAGAAACTCTCATTCATGTCATAAAAGTAGCAAAATGCAATAATGGCACAAGTTATGAATAATATAGATATGATATGAAATTAAATATGTGAATGTGTTCACAATGGGTACAAATAGACATGTTATGGTGATGGTTTATGCAAGCTATATTCAAATGTTCACATTATTAAGAAATGACATTAAAACTTATGACGATCATGATTCTATTTTTTATGATTATTAAATAGATTAGAATCAATAGATAGAGAAACACAAAAGGAAATAAAAAAACATATATTAGTTAGACAACATACTAGATAGGTTGACTAGTTAAGTAGGGAATTATAGTAGCTGCTCGAACATTGTGATATCATTTTTTTAATGCAGGAATAGATGCAAGAAGATTCAACAAAACCACTGCACATATACATAATATGGGTGCAGTCCTAGCAAGGTTCAATTGGGCTATTATATATTCTTAATACAGGTGCTGCCATAGTGTAGGTCTAGGGCCATTACACTTCTATTTACTTAATGCTAGTGTAGTAACACGTATTAGTTCTAAAAGGGCCACTACACATATATATGTGTAACACAAGTGTAGCTGTATGTATTAGGTCCAAAATATAGGCCACTACACAACTTATGGTATCTCATTATCCAAAATGCAATTCATGTCTCTCAAATATGGGGTGATTAAGTAAATAATTAGAGCACTAATTAGGTAAACAATCGGAATGCTTACTAAGAAAATAATTGAATGTTAAATGAGTAAATAAATAGGAATGTAAGTAAAGGAATAATATTAAGACAACAAAAATGAAATTATGAAATGAATAGTAAGATTATAATTGTGTGATTTAAAGTCAACAATATAAATAAATTGGTATGATAAGTGATCAATAGGACTAGCATGAAGTGAATGATGTCACGTGTATGAAATTATGTTAGATATTGAAAGATAAAGAAAAACCAAGACATGTGAAAAGGGGTTGATGATAATAAAAATATAAAGTAAGTTGCATTTAAGGAAGCATATAACAAGATAAATCAAAATACAAATTCATAAATATTGAGTACACCAATGAGAAATCTTGCTCAGCACATTTGCTTTTGCTAATGCATAAGTTTCAAATGAGTCAGGCCAAGTAGTGGATTGAGTCCTAATAATAATAGAAGTCTACTTAATAACTAAACTAGTAATAAAAGTCCACCAATAGCATTGCTTGCATGTTAAATTTATACTTACATTATCCTTATGAAATTAATACTGAGGAATACCTATATATGTTTAGTGTATCATATATATTGTATATGTTACTAAGCACATATAGATGGGTAGTAGTTCAAGATTATGTGTTTAATATATTAAACACATAAATGACAGTTGTGCTAAAATTTAATATCAGTAATATTCTTATTATGTTTTACATGTGTTAATTAAATGTAAATTCATGTTAAATATCAAATAAAATGATTTTATCAAATTAGTCAAACAGAGTATGCTAATTTGTTAAGTTGGAATAATGGTCAAACCAAACATGTGACATCTTATATCTAAACCAACTACTAGTTAGATATAAGGGTGTTACAATACTACTTCTATCATCTTTTCGAACAAAAGGTATTTATTTCAAATTATGCAATCTTTTTAGAGAAAGAGTTTCTCATTTATTTCAAAGCATGAAGTCTTTTTAGAAAAAGAGTTATCATGAAAGATAGTGGGAGCAAAGTTAAACTTCATAAAGTTTAAGATCCATAAATTAAAGATGATCAATTGACTAATCCCAATTCTATTACTCATAGTAATGAGATAATAGAAGAACCTATAGAAAAAAAATTTTACTAGATAATCTACTAAGGTCAGAACTATTCTAGAGAGTTATGGATTTCTCATGGACCAAGACCAAGTAGTAATCATAGTAGAGGACCATGAGCCTAAGAGCTATGAGAAGGTTCTAAAGATTTCAGAATTAGAGTCATGGCTTATAGCCATAAAATTTGAAATGGATTTTATGTATGATAACTAGGTATAAACCTTGGTTGATCAACCTAAAAGGATAAAACCCATTAGGTGCAAGTGATTCTTCAAGAAAAAGATCAACATAGAAGGTAATATGATTACTTACAAAGCTCAATTTGTAAAGAAAGGCTATCATTAAAGACAAGGAATTGACTTTGAAGAAACCTTTTTGCTAGTTGTAATGTTTAAATCCATTTGAATTCTACTTGACATAGCTACTTATTAAGAATATCATACTTGGAAAATAGATATAAAGACAACTTTCCTTAATGAAAAATTGTCAGAAGAAGTGTATATGACACAACTTGATGGTTTTACATCAATAGTTAGCTATTAGGTCTACTAGCTTTGATGATTGATTTATAGATTGAAGCAAGCTTTTAAGAGTTAAAACATCAATTTTGATGAGACAATCAAAGAGTTTGGTTTCTCATAAAACATGGATGAACCATGTGTTGACAATAAGTTTAATGGGATTGCAATCATTTTTCTTGAGATGTATATAGATGACATACTACTAATAGGAAATAATGTCTATGTCCTCCAGTCAATCAAGATATAGCTAAGTAAATAGTTCTCCTTGAAATGTCGTGAGTAACAAACCTATATCTTGGGGATCAGAATATATAGAGATAGATTTGAAAGGTTATTTGGTCTTTCACAATCTATGTATAGATATAAAGGGTTACATTGTCTTTCATAGTCTACGTACATAGATAAATTGCTAAAGAGGTTTATCATGGATCTCTCTAAGAAATGTTTTATTCCTATATTGCATGGGAAACACCTTTCCAAAATTTATGTTTCCCAAGACACAAGATGAGAGAAAGCATACGAGTAGGATTCCATATGCTTTGATTATAGAATCCATAATGTGTGCTATGTAATGTATGAGACCCAATGTAGTATTTACTTTAAGTGTCACAAGCAAAATTCTAGTCCAATTATAGAGGAAATTTTGATGTTTATTAAGAATATCATTAAGTACTTGAGAAGAACTAGGGATTTTTTCTTGATTTATGGAGTAGGAGATCTATTAGTAAGTGGTCATATTAATGCCAGCTTTTAATTCAAGAAGGATGACTATAAATGCCAATTTGGATATGTATAAATTTTATGTAAAGGAGTAGTTGTTTGATCAACTTATAATTGCAATGGGCATTAAGTACATAGGTGATTAACTCTAGTATAAGTGGGAGATTATTAGATGTATGCCCTAGAGCTTATGTAATAGGGTTATCTTCATGTGTTTTAACCTTGTGAATTAATGTAAAAGGCATTTCTATTTATGTCATGGTATTTTATATATTACTTATATTTCTTTACAATGTTTTAAACTATGATATAAAATCCATGGTATAAAATCACAGAGTAGAGGAAATCATGAAGTGTTTATGATGTGAGATCCTTATCGAAAGTAAATGTGATATACCTAAATATCTTTGATCATAGTATTAACAAGATAGGACATTATTAATGCCAATAGATCAAAACATGTTACACTTCTTGATTAGATCAAGCATTAGTTCTCAAGGCATACTTAGAGTAAACATGTTGATGCTTACTTGCGAAGTAAGTAAATCAGAGACCAACTATGAGATCTTCACATGGATACTTAATCTAGTCACTAAAAGTATCTCATCATAATAGTGGTGTAAGTATCCTTAGACTTGAGGTCACTAACCATCTTAAATATAGAGTGACATACTTTGATTTTAAAGCTTTTACTTCGAAAAAGAAGTATACATAGTGAGGTGCTTGGATATGGCATGACATATTTAAAGATATAGTAGTAATCAATATAGGATTTACCACCCTAGATTATAGTGGGGAGTTTATCTCACAGTTCTTACGAGTAATCTTTATTTAGGAATCTTTAGCCAAAGTAAGATGGCATATGTGAATGGGATTCACAAAGGGCATTTTTTGAATAAAGGTGAAATTATAAGAACAATATATCTAGTGTAGAATTTGACATACTGAGTTAAGCTTTGTGTTGACACAAGTCTATACTCAAACTAGATGGGATAAAAGATTGTGAAAGAAGTTTATTGTATCGTAACTGGATATGGAAGGGTTAAGATAAACCACATGACTTTTCAATAATTGGGTAGTCTTGATGTATGGCTAGATAATGCTATAGACTTGTACATAAGTGGATAATTGATTAGAAATCAATTACTTTGCCAATGAGATTGGACAACAAGAATCTTTGTTGGACTTTGACTCTTGTGCACTTTGTGTTGCAAATGTGCCTTGAAAACCCATAGGGTCACAGACTAAAGGAAGCAATAGATGTTTCAAAGTGTTTGAATGGATTAATGATATGAGATATCATTCATAGATGAATAAAAGAAATGAGGGAAATGATTGAGCTTGGAGCTTAATGACAAATTAGGACACTAGAACTAGTGTTTTAAAAAATGGACTTAGTTTATTTTTGGAAATTAAAATTAGGGTTTCCAAAGTTAAACCTTGTTAATTCTAGTTGGTAAAGCTTTTTAGTTTTGATTTTTATGGACCTTTTAAAAGTTAAAAGGTACTTGGATCAACTCATTAGAAGGCTAAATAAGTGGTCTTATTAAGCTATAAATCCACCAAGCCATGTGTAATTTATGCATAAGCCCATTATTGGACCTATGTGCATAACCCTAAAGAGCCTATGCATGTGTCTTTCATGGGGGACGTTCTAGGACATCTTTTAATTGTTAAAAGATGACCAAAAAGGCTCATTCCATTTTTCCTTCTAGTTTGTTCATTTATGTAATTTTTCTATTAGCACCTAGAAAATTGCACACCTCCTTCTGCTACTTCTCATGTGGATACCTTAGAGGTGTTCCCAATTAAGGATCACTATAGTTTGTAACAAACCAATGAGAAGAGTAAAAGAAAAGGAAAACTACATATAACAATCACGTAAAGAATTTATGGTAAATTCTTATTTTGTAAATCCTCTAAAATAAATGTTTTATTTTTCAATTTTTTGATGCCTAAAACTTTTTTGTTGTTCCATGGATGTTTTATTTCTACTCATAAGTCCATGGAAAACAACAAAGAAATCCTCATTTAGGGTAAATACTTGAGGAAACCTTTATAAGGGGCTCTCTTCCATTCATTTCATCTCTATTTTTCTTATTGGTGACTTTTTATTACTTCTTTCTTCGTATTTTTTTATCTTACTTTAAGCTTTTTTTGTTCTTCTTTTTAGGGTCTATGATCCTCTTTGTAAATGGAATATTAAATGACCCATTTTGATGGGTTTACTCTATTAAAAAAGGGAAACCACTATTCTTTTCCTTATTTGTTTAATTTCATTAAGTTCTTTTTTGTTTTATGTATAATAGAAAGTCAATGCAGACATCCTTTTATGAGGAAATAAGTCTATATAAATCTATATTCCTACATACATCACATTTCTTTGATTTGTACAAACCTACATTAGACATCTATGTAAAGTGATTTTCTTTTATTTATATATTTTTATCTTAGACCTAGGATACTCTATGAATATGGGATGTTAAAAGAATCATTTTAATGCTTATACCCCATTAGAGAGGAAAAATCATTTTTATGTTGTTTTTATCTATTTGTCCCCTTATTTGCTATCCCTTTTATACATTATTGATTGTTATTGATTCTATCATGTTCTCATAAGTATATCTTTCTTTTTGTGTTGCATTTTTAATAGTTTGTAGAATAGATGATAGTTGTTTCTTTTACCATTATGTGTACATGGATAAGTCTGTATAGATCTACGCCATTAGGGAGATTTTGTTCATGTAGACATATTCCACTACCTATATTTATTCTTTAGAGGTCCATATAGACCTATATTTTATGGATGGCCTTCTTCTATTTTATCACTTACATGTTTTTGTTGTGGTGGCAAGTCTATGCAAACTCGATTTATGTATTCCTCTAAAGTCCACACAGACTTATTCTTGTTCTAGCATATATATTTATTTTTATATTTCATATAGTCTATAATTAATTATTTTTATAAGTTTTTTAGATCCATTGTACTAGGTTTTTTAGTTATAATTGTCTTAAATATTTCTATGTATAATTCCATGTATGTCGTAATAGATAGATTAAAATGATTTTTGATTTGTTTAAAAAGATTAAACATAGGTTAAAAATGTTTTATAGAGAATAAGCTTTAAGTTAAATAAAAACAAATATTTTTAGACCAAAGTCCCTAAATACCTAAAATAGTTTTAATTTTTAAAAATAAAGAGCTTTTAAATAATATATATTTTAACATGCATGCCTTTGATGACCAAAGTCCTCTCAAAAAAAAGTTTGTAAAATTTAACGAACATAAGTTTTAAATAGATAAATGTTTTATAAAAAGAAGTTTTAATTAATAAATATTTACATTTAAAGTTTCGATAACAAAAATGGTTGTGTTTGAATATGAATAAACAACTGTTAATAATAAAATTGTTTTTGAATCAAAGTTTCATAAACCCCTAAGAAAATAATTTTAATAAAATAAATGAATATTTTTAATGAATCATTTTTAGAACTAATGTTCTATCTATTCAATAAAATGATTTTGGACCAATGTCCTTGATTTAATAAATTAGCAAGATTTCATATATGTGATTTATTGTTTTGATGTATTACATTTTTCATTTTATTTAATTTTAGTTGCTTTTTGTTGTACGAATGTGTTTACATTAATAATAATAATCGCATGCTTGAAAATAATTGAGAAATTTTAGAATAGTTGAGATGAGAACTGATGTTACGTGGTGTGCACAAATAAGAGGGAATTCTTAAACACAAAATCTCTTTGGTTTAGTTTCTGAACTAACCACCTAAGTGGGACTTAGACTCACCACTAGGTAAACTGCCTTGTGGAGGATAGTCAAGCTCCCATCCTTGTGTCAAATCTTTTGGATAAGCCCTTTAGAGGCCCATTCTAAAAGGTCTTAACTCGAGCACCATGATGGTTGAGGTACCTCTAGTAACCAAGAGATCTCAACCATTGGTTTTGATAACTTAAAAGAAAATTCTAGAAAAATAAAAAGATGACAAAAATAATAATGATTTTAAAAATGAGAATTTTTGTGGGAAGAAATCCTCACCATTGAAATATTTAAAGCAAAATGAATCCTAGCCATCCAATCTAAGTATGTATGTATGTATGTATGTATATATGTATATATGTGTCTGTGTGTATGTGTCTTTATGTATCTACCAAAAATTTTTATCATCTTTCAATAATTAAAAAGGAACAAAAAATGGAAAAGGGAAATGGAAGAGAAGAAGTGATCATATAACACCCAAGAATCCCGAGGTTATGAATAGTACTTCACAGTGCATGAATAGTGTCTCTCTAGAACTAAGTTAAAGTAAGGAAACTAGATGTAAGTATTAATGTAATATAATTTTAGGCAAATTTTGAAATAAAAATAAAGTCATTAAGATGTAAATAGAAGTAAAGCTTTTATAGTTTGTGAATATTTATCTAGTTAAAGATGAACCGTAAAATATTTATTTGTTCAAATTAACCCAAAATGTCATAACCTAATACTCAAATATTCCAAATAGTCCATTAGAAATGGAATTGAAATTTTTAAATATCAAGAAGTAATTTGTAAAAATCAAGCAAAGTTAAAAAGCATTGGTTTGACTCAATTTTTTGAGGTTACGAGTGCATTAGGCCTTTCAATTTTTGTTGTATGCCTTTTTATGGGACAAAAAAGGATGTTAGTTAAAGTTTCAAATAGAGGAAATAAAATTAAAAGAAGCAACAAATATTAGGGGCCATTAGATAATCATAAGGTTTATTCTTAGTCCTTGTATTTTAAGGGGTATGAATTGGGGTCAAACTTGAGTTCTTGCTCAATAAAAGCCATTATCTTCTCTTTTCTTTCATGTAGAAAACCAACAGCTGCTCTAAGTCAACCTCCTCCTTTTTTGTCTTCTCTTAACTCCATTTACACCTCAATTTCTACTTCTAAGATTGATAAGAGGTCTCCTAAGCATATTTATAGTCTTAATTTTAAGAAAGATAGTGTAGATTTGAAGGAGTTTGAGAACACTACTTAGATGATTAGTAAACCCCTTTTGAGTAAGTGGATCTTTTAAGGTTTTGATATTTTTCTAAGGTGAAATAAGATCCTAATAAAGGCTTTCTTAAGTTATTTTTAGCATTGGAATTGTAGGAATTTTACTATGGATTTTTTGGTTTGTGTATGTGTTATGTTTATAAAGAAAAAAGCTAGAGACCAAAGGAAGGGATAAAAAAGGGATTCTTGAGGGTTGAATAATTATTTTGAGTCCATTTGGTTTAAGTGTATCCAATATATATACTAAAATGCTTGTATGTGTGTGTCAAAGTGTAATGTTAAATGCATGTAGTGTATGCATATGTGGTAGTTGGACTATGATTAATGCATATTATTATGATCTTAAGTATTGAAATAAAGACTTGGATATGTGATGTTAAGTGTGGCCAAATCAAGATTAGGTTAGGATAGGTTTGGCCAAATGCTACCTATGAAATGAGTAGTTATGCTTTGATCATAAATAATGAAACTATGCAATGTTAAGGTGTTCAAAAGTGTGTGTGTATAATGGAAGCATGAAGTGCATTTTATGATGTACTCCTTATTTATATGCATATGGCCTAAGTATGGGTTTATATGTCCATAATCGATGATAGTGTGATATATAGTCAAAAGTATGGTCTTTAGAGTCAAAGGGGATTCACATGAGCAAATGATGTTAGCATAATATGCAATTGCCTTAGTTATACATGTATGGCCAAATGGTTAATGGTAAGATCATTTGATGCTACATGCATGGTTGAGAAAGGAAGTATAAGATTATTGTAATCAATGCATGAAAGATTGTAATACATGTATTATGATTAACATGCATATGATGCATTAAGAATAGCATGTATGTGAACAACATATTAAAAAGGATGATAATTACCATAAATGGCCATTTGTTTACCAATGACATGTAAAATGAACATAAGCTAAATAAATGTATGTGAAACCTAATTAAAAAATGTGATAACCTATAATATTGTAAATGACCTAGTCTAGATAGGTTACTGATCAACTAGGGTGTTTAGTAGCTACTAGGCACCTTGGTATCCGATTATGGCCTCTAGGCTCGTATTATGGCCTTAAGGTTGATCTATGACCTTTAGGTTCATATTATAATATTTGGGTCTATATATGACTTTCATGTTCTGCTATAACCTTTGGTGTCTATCTATGGCCTTACTGGCTTGTTTATCCCATTAGTTGATATTAGGAATCAGTCTATTGATTATAGGCAAAAAGAAGTGGGAATTATAATCTAAGAAGATAAGGAGTTTT
>CANXYI011832700.1:0-18303 GCA_948208565.1 Hura crepitans
AAACGTTAGATAGCTAGGAGGTTAGATGCGATAGAGGTAGAGCTTCGGACGTTGAGAGATCAAAGACAGCCCCCAGCTCCTTAGCTTTTTATTTTATTTTGTTTTATTTTATTTTCTTATACATATTAATTTAGGATACAAAATTTTTGTATTCAAAAGTATTCGTCTATAAAATTGCCATATTTTATTCATCGCCTTTATTCTTTTGATAAAATAATAAAATAATAAAATATACGATAAAATAAAATATATATATATATATAAAACAATAAATAATAAATAAGAAATGAAATAAGAAGATAGATAAAATAATAATAAAAAAAGAGAGATAAAAAAAGAGAAGAAGAGAAAGACAAAAACAAAACAAAGCAACAAAAAATAAGTAATAAATAATATATGAACATAATAATAAGAGAGAAAAAAGGAAGAAGAACACTAAGGAAAAGACAAAAAAAATTATAGTTTTCAAAACCATGACATGAATTCAAAAAATGCACCCACACACACAACATGCATCTATGTTGCTAATAACCTCTAATGATTAACACATTTTACTTCATTTTTTCTGCACAGGGGATAACCTAAATTTTCTAGACAACCTCACAAATGTGTCAATTTAATACTATCTACTCATTGTAGGCAACGAAGGTGGCAGCTCATTAACAATAAATCCTTTCAAAAAATCAGCTTCTTGTGTAACGTCTCATAACACTACTTGAGTTCGAGTGCAACATCTCATAATAGTGCCTAAAATAAATTATCTTCGGGTGTAATATCTCAAAGCACTACCCGAGTTCGGGTGTAATGTCTCACTATACTGCTCGAACTAAATTATCTTTAGGTGCAACGTCTCATAGCACCGCTCGATTTTAGGTGCAATGTCTCAGAGCACTGCCTGAACCAAATTAACTTTGGGTGCAATGTCTTACAGCACTGCCTGAGTTTAGGTGTAATGTCTTAGAGCACTGCCTAAACCAAATTGTCTTCGATTGTAATATCTCACAACACTGCCCGAGTATAGGTGTAATGTCATAGAGCACTACTTGAACCAAATCAACTATGGGTGTAATGTTTCTAGCACTACCCAGAACTAATTAACTCCAGTCACAATGATTCTTATGAAAGGATCACCCCATAAGGTACGTGTCTCTTTCTTTTCCAAACTTTGGGTCACCTCACACACTCTGTAGTTACCTCCTAATAGTTAGGGGCAACTATAGACATTAGGTCTCTAGGGCTCCTATGTTCGATGCCTAATGAAGATGAAAAGGATAAAAATCCTAATAAAAGGGTTTTTTACATCCAAATCGAAGATCTCAAAAAAAAATTTCCCACAAAAAAAAGTCAAAATGGCCATTTTCCTAAAGAAAATGGCAGTTTTGGCAAAATAGGTCATTTTCACAAGGAAGTGGCTATTCTCGGGCCAAAATGACCGTTTTAACTCGAAAATAGCCATTTTTACCAAAAATGGCTATTTTTAACCTCAAGAAGCGTGTATAAAAGGGTAATTCATTTTTCTTTAGGGAGTTTGGTCATTTTAAGGAGAGAGAAAATACACAAAAAGGCAAAAATACACTTTTAAAACACCATTTTTTTAGAGTTCTTAAGATTTAAGCACGATTTTTTAGTCTGGTCGAGTTCTTTTCTAAAGGCAAATATACTTAGTGTGTCAACTAACCCATTTTTCTAATGTTTCCATTTTTTCTTTTTGCTTTATCCATCTACCATTTAGATGTGATAAATTATTTGTGTAATATTTTTTATATTTGTATGACTGCTCATTTTTATTTTATTTCTATCAGTCTATCTATTTTTGCTTTGTATACTAATATATTATTTTTATTGTTGTGATGCGAGTTGTTTGATTTTTTGGGATCTGACTGTTATTTTTTTGGCTGCCTCACTAAATCTCAGTGAAGTAACCTTTTAATGACCCTTTATTTTCTGCTGTCTATTTTATACTGTGTTCTATGTGTTTTCTGCTGATTTACTTTATTATCGCCTATTTTCAATTAGATTGTATTTTAGGTGTTCCAAAATGTAATTTTATTTTTATTATTTATTCAGTTAAGATGTATTTTAGGTAATTGCCATGTAATATATTTTTATTGTCAAATTATTTCCTTGTATATTCCATGAATGATATAACAATTAGAAAATTATTTTTCACATGTAGGAAAAATAATTGAAACATTATTATGTAATTAATTGATTTTCCTTAATAAAAGTCACAATAATGAAAATTATTTCATAAAATTGACATGCGAAAACTAAAGTTCTCAAACTAAATCCATCATCGAATTTTATGTATGATATTTTAAATTTTAATCCTGAAATATTCCATGAATGCTACATTAGGTAAAAAATGATTTTTCCATGTTAAAAAGAAATAATAATGAAAATCATTTTATACCTAAATAATTGGTGATTTGTTAATAAAAGAGATTTTGATTTTTTAAAGTTACAATGATAAAATTCATTTGTTAAAATTGACACATGGGAACCAAAGTTCTCAAACTAACTAATCATCTGATTTTAATAGAATCATGATAATAAGATTCATTTTATAAAATTAGCATACAAGAACAAAAGTTCTTAAGATAATCAACTACTCGATTTCATGTATGATATTTTAATTTCAGGCACCTATTTATTTTTCTTTTAAATATATTTTGTAATTCCCCATGCGTAAACATGTGATTTATTTTAATTGTAAAATGCTGCTTGAGAAAAAGAATAATATTATAAATTCAAACCAAATTTTCATATTATCTTGAGGTATAAAAAAGAGTAGGGTTCCAAACTGCTCTGGTTTTAGCCCTACAAGTTATTTTCCGACCTCGGTTGGGTGGTGACTCCTACCTTATGGTGCCCAACTCGCTTCTCCTAGGCTAATCAAATAGGAGCAGTCCTAGATTCCACTAGTTTCCTTCCCGTCTTTCAAGACATGAGGATTAAGGCATAGATCAAGTCTTTAGCAGTTTTAGTTTGATCAGCTTAAGGAAAAATTAAGGGTTCCAAATAGTGACTAAGTTTATAAATTACATGATTGCTGATAAGTAATTAGATGGCTACAGACAGAACCACCCTAGGTGTAAAATGGTAATTTTGCATGTATATCAGTGATTGAAATGATAATCTAATTTCTTAAAGATTATTATTAGAAATGGCGTAAATAAATAATTGCCTATTTTTAAAGTGATTAACTACATGGTTGTTTGTATGTTAATAATTAAAAGGGGTAGTTTGGGCTTTCAACATAGAAAGGTAAGACTGTGGGTCTAATAGTCTAGAATGAATAGTAGTAACTCTATATATGTTAAGTAAAAAGGGTTTGACATGATGTAAATGCTTGAATTCACCATTGAGTATTTTTATACTTAGCATACTTGTTTCGGTGCACAGGTACCTAGGATAGAGAGATCACCTCGTAAAGCATGCAACGGAGTTCAGAGGTTAGAGGGAAAAGGTGGATTATATGTAATGAGTAGATTTTGCACTTTATGAACTTAGGTGGGGAAAGTGGGTACGATGTATATAAAGGTCAAAAGACAACAATTGTATATATATATATATATATATATATATATATATCAGACAATGCTATAATTAATCAAGAGATGTTTGATTTCTTATGTGTGTGCTTTATGTTGTATATTTGAGAACCTGAGGCTCTATATATTTCATTGTGGCTTAAGGCTTATGATTGTTGTGTGATAGAAGATGTATATGATATATATAATATTGAAGTGTTTATAGGCAAAACTTGAAATTGGGATAGTGACCGAGGTAGCCTTTGTGTTGCCCAATTTTTAGAAGGTATTAAATTGTGTTAGTTTTCTTTTGTAATAGCTTAAACATAGTCATACGAACTTAAATGGATTATAAGAACTGGCCTAAGTGATTTTGGAATCAGATAGGGTTGTCTAGTATAGTATGAGTAAAAGTTGAACAAACGGACTTGGGGGAAATTTCTGGATGGTTGACCTAGTGGAAAGTGCACCCCTTATTAGGTTTCTTTTGAAACACAGAACAGGGTGTTACATTTTATGGTATCAGAGCATAGGTTAATGTTCCTAGGTTAAGTACATGAGTGCAAATGTCTAAGTTTCAAATTCCTCTTAACTGGTACGATACATGAGGTTAAGAATGAAAAGTCTTCTGTAATATGGGAGTAATTGGTTTTGTAACCATAGTTATGTAGGGGGTAGGTTATATATCAGCACCTAAACCTAGTAATACTACATAGCAGCATAAGTCGTAAGTTACTGACCGACAGTAGGCAAGAGTAATCCTTATCCTAGTGCAGTAGGAAGTAATACATGAAAGAATCTTACTAGATTCTTAAAGAATATTGAGGAGATCATTTCTAAGGATATAAATATAATGTAAGAGATTCTTGGTAGGACCAAAGGTAGGGTTAAGGATATAGATAGTTAAAGCTCAGAAAGAGGGATTTTGCAGTACTAGTACTAATTGCATGTGGTAGGGCAAAAAGGGTACCAAAAAATATAGATATTTTTAGAGAAAGAGGCAGCCCAGTTATGGGCATAATCTCAGCCTATGTCCTAGTATCAGTTAGTGTACTAGGGGCAGAGGTAGATACAAACCCAAAGGTCAGGGCAAGCTTTTACTAGTAGACCTTCATTGCCTCCTTAAGTCGATAGTACTCCTTGTATAGAGGTAACAAGAGGGGACCTCCCATGTTTGGCATTATTTAAATGAGGCATTGAGAATCATGTAGAGAAGGTAGGAAATTAGATGTCTCTATTATGGTTTTAGAGACCACTATAGAGAGAGTGTCTTTAAGGATAGGTAGAGGGTGTTTAGACATAGATACCTAATGTTACACCCTAAGGTATTAGTTAAGGTAGATTAAAGGATAGCAGTCTAATGCTAGTCTAGGTACTAAAATTAAGGTTTGTGTTTGGCCAGGCAGTGTGTAGTGAGAACTAAAGAAGAGGCTGCAACACTAGATTGTATAACTGGTATAGGGTTATCTAATGTTACATTTTTAGGCTTAGATAGACTTTGATTTACTACCCTCCTATGTATGTACTACATAAGTACAAAATAGGTACATAGAGCCTAAGCATATACAATGTAGACATCAGAGTTAGGAACCTTATAGGGCAGTGTGTGAAGGTGAACATGGTCGGTAGGCAAGGTCCTCTAGTGATTTAGGGCATAATTTATTGCTAAATTGATCAAGTTGCATCCCAATGAGTTGATGTAATCCCAAAATGGATTAGCTTGTTAAATATCAAGCTATGAGTGATTGTCAACATAGGAAGTTAACCCTCTAGATTATACAAGGATTGATATTGATAATGAATGGTGAGAAGAACTTTCTAGATAATCTTATTATGTTATTAATAATATAATAACTCCTTCAGTAAGAGTGAGGCATGTTTGGCCTATGCTATTGATTTAACTATCTCAATTTAGCGTGTATTTTAGTTGTGGCTAAGTTTTGATTTTTTCCTGATAAGCTACAGGCTTACTACCTCAAAGGGAACAAGGGTTGAATTAAAGGTGTATCCTGGTATTGCCTTACTACTTATTATTCTTTATAGAATGGCATATGTTGAAATAAAATAACTGAGATTTTAGTTATAAGAGCTATGTGATCAGGGTTTTAACAAACCCAATATAATTCTTGGGGAATGTTTATAATTTTTATTGTACCTAACTAAATTATGGAATATATAGATAGAAGAAATGCACTCTTATGATGTATGTATTAAGTTATGTATAAAATAGTTTATGCTTTTATGATGTCTCTTTCTGACGTTGAGATTGATGCTTGTGATTTTGATATTTATGGAGTCATTAAGAGGATCATGGTTATGAGATGTTATTGAGAAATGTTTTAAAAGTGTTTTCTATATTATAGGTTACTATTCAAAATTTTGGATAGTGCCTAGGACAGCCATTATGTTGCTAAAATTTTGGCACCATAATTACCAAATTTAAAGGTGTAACTTACTTTTTGTGAAGTGTTTAGAAACTTATGTCTTTATATTTTAATCATGAATGATAAGATTATTTTAGTTAATGTTGTATGAGTTGATATCGGATAGCATGTTTTATAGGTATCCCTTAGTAACGTTCAATAATCAGTCAGCGTTTGAATCGAGTAAAGGGTGCCACATTTTATGGTATCAGAGCTCCGATTCAAGCATTCTTAGGCAATATAAGAGTGCTATAAGGGTTAAATCTATACATCCATAATTTAGAGTACTAAGGCTTATCAATTGTGTTTTGTTTTTTGAGTCATACATAGTGGAAAAATTAAAATTTTGAGAGAAACTAACAATGATAATGGACTCAAATAATTTAACTTTTCATCATAAACATTAAATTTAGCATTGTTCTAAGATTTGCTATAAAAGATGATAACATATTCCTTTTGTGAGCTTTTGTCATAGGGTTGTTGCAAACCACAGTGATCCTTTTCAAGGAACACCTCCAAGGTAATCCACATAAGAAGTTTTCAAAAGAGATTAACTTGTAATTCCAAGTGCTAGTAAGAATTATAAGTGGATGAAGGGAGAAAAAGAAAAACATGTGTTTAATTATTCTATGCGTAAATTCTATAGCAGAATGTATCTTTATGGTGGCTACTACAATAAGGATTATTTATATGATGAATAAATCCTATTTAGTTCCAATTTTCACACTTAAAATCTAGCCTAAGTTGGACAAAAATTGACCTATCAATTGGTCCCCTTTCTATCCTATGCATATAAGCCTTTTAATGGGCTTATGTCCAACCTACTTTGGTGCCACTTTCATTAATCCTATATGGCACTCCTAGGACTCATTTTGGATTAATAATACTCTAATTTAAGGCCTTTTAAACCTTTTAAAAGCCTATAAAAAATTAGATACAAGATGTGACACCCCTTACCAAACTCCTTAAGAAGCTCGACATGCAATGCACTTCCTACTAGGTCACTAATCCTAGAATTGCTCTTGGTCTGCACTCTTTAACACTTATAGACTATTTTATAATTTTATTAGATATTGCTTAATTTCTCAATCTAACCCTTAATCCTTCTTCCTTATGGTATAATAGGCTTAAAAAAACAATTTAATAGACATTCTCTATGTTACAAAAAATTGGGCAACACAATGGCTACCCAAGTGACATTTTGTAATTATTTTCACTTCTAAAAGCACTTCTAATATTATTATCAATCTAACTCCTTCTTTTAGACCCTTTTAGTCGCCTCATTAACCATATCATGCAATAATAAACACATCACATTCACACAAGGCCTCAGCCCACAATTATCAAAAACCATAAAAATAAGCAATTTAGATAAACAACTTATTTATATACATCACACCTATTCATTTAATATATATATACAAACATTAGCAACTTTTAAGCATGCTAAACCCAAAACCTCCAGTTCTTACATGAGTCCTTAATAATAAAACAAAAGGACATTTATGTATCCTTCATAGTCATGTAAACACTAGTATGCTAAGTATAAAACACTAGACTATTTATCCTTGTAACCTCTAGACCAAAACACTGGCACGCTGAGTATAAAACTTAGTGGTGAATCTAATGCATTAAAAGTATGTCTTATAAAAGCATTCAGATGTAATTATAGACTAGAAGTGTATAGATGTAATGCAGACATTAAATTCAAGTAAGTGACATTGATTCAAATTAATCGGTCTCCTAGTTCATTTAATTACAATTAGGCCACTTTGGTATTTTCAGTCCATTTATTCATTTAGTGAATTGACATCAATTAGGTTTGTACATGAATTTAATTTAATTTAATAGGCATGACTAGATAGACTACATTTAAAGACACTAGACCAAGAGGGAACTCAAAAGTTGTGTAATGGCCTACATTCTAGACTCTGACTGTTACACTAGACTAGTCTAATAGCAAGGATTAGTTCACTTGAACCTCTCAATACCAAACAAAGGATAACATGTATTAATCTATAGGCCTCCTAATATCCCAAACAAACCAATAACACATAACTTTGTGGATAGTAGGGATCAGTCTGTAGACCTCCCAATATCTAAATAATCAGCAAATAATTCCAGTGGATAGCAGGGATTAGTTTATAGAGCTCCCAATATCTAAGTAATCAGCATCAACCATCTCAAATAGATGGTAGGGATCAGTCTATAAACCTCCCAATATACAGCAAATCACTAATAAATATCTAGTAGCTGCTAATCCCCTATTGACCGATCAACCTATCCAATTAGTGTCTAACTAATGGGCCATCTAACCTTATTTAATGTCCATTTATTTTCTGATCATCATCATATAATATTTAAGTTGCATTAACAGTCAGTTATGAATTTATTTTGATAGTAAAAATTAGACATAGATAGTTACTGGTCAATTTTGGTTCTACCAGATAGTTAGAGGTCATTTTTTAACAACATTTTCAATCCTTTTTTCTATGCATTTGTAATTCAAATTTTAGTCCACATCATGTCATAAATTTAAGTCTAATTACATGCCTTTTACATACCATTCATTGGACATTTCCTAAATGGTCCATTTAATAAGACAGTTATAGGTCATTTTTTTATTTTCGGACAACGTTATAGGCTCGTAGCCTCAATTAATTGGCACTAATTTATGCCAAATTAACTTGCCATCATAGGCCATATGTCATCTCACAAGGTATAATTCATTATATCATTAGTATTGGCCAATAATGCCTTTGAAGTTTCATTATATAAATAGTACCAATAGCAATCCACATTTAGGCCATTTTGGGACACTTTTGCCTATACTTTACAAAGTCATTTCCAAGCCTTTTTAGGTACCAATTTTTAGTCACATTTTCCATTCTAATCTTACTACTTTACATGCTATATTTCCATTCATGTTTCTATATACTTCATGCCACACATAACATGCACATGATATCATGCAAATCAAACACATTACCTACCATGACATGCCATACTTACCATGTTACTCATGGCGCACACTTCTCGGCCAAATATAAATTTTAGCCATACACATGCATTTTTCCACAAAGTTCCCATATATACATGTCCTATATCTTCATACTAGCATATGTACACATGCATACACACATGCATGTCATGCCATTACACAAACCATACATGCCTCAACCATACATCTCACACACATGTACATGCATTATTTCACCACATTCTCCATCTATACTTACATTCCTATGCCAACACCTAATTTCTACCATGATTCACACAATATATACATAATATACATGATTCACATGTCAAAGCCCTTTATGGCACCTCTCGACCATATGATACACTATATAAGATCATGCCATTTTCTATCATACACATACATATATCATTCAATCCCATAACATAGACCTCAATTATCATTACATACACTAAATTCACATGCTATACACACACTATACCCTCTCGACCAAAATGAGGCCATACCTTTCCATCAATTCCTTTCATCAATTCATCACTCATATCATCCAAACCATACACAAATATCATGAATACAAGCTTAATTCACCATTATACATATACTAACCACTTTAGCTCCTAATTCCATATAAGTTTTCTATATGAATTGAACATAACATGCCACAAATCCATTAAACTCACATACCTCATTAAATTTCAAGGTTTTCTCTACACTTTTAGATTGTCAATTCCCTTGTTGCACTCTACCATCACCTTGGTATACATACACACATATATGCTATAGAAAAATCCTAAAAAGTTCCATAGATCTCCAAATAAAAATCAAAAAACATAAGTATCCTTAGAATGATGAAATCCCTTAGGAAATAAAATAAAAAGGGAAGAAAAACACTTACACATAGAGTTGGTTTTTCAAGCTCCCATTTATGTACACTTGATGTTTCTTGAATATTCTTAAACTTTAGACTTATTTTTAGCCTCCCAACCTATCAAGAATCCATTCATAACCTATTAAAGGAATTTTTGGTGTAATTTTAGGATTGAATTAGGCTTGGGAAGCCATAGAAATAGAGGAGAAAGGAGAGAGGTAGCATCGAGTGGAAATGAAAAAGGAAAGGAGAGAACGATGGAGGGGTGAGTGGATTTTGACATGTGGAGGCTTAGGTGGCATAAGGAGGTTTTTATAGTGGTGCTGGGTGGCTCGGGTTGTGATACATGTCACTTGAGCTTCCCAAAAAATGCTTAGTTTCAGTTAAAACTTTGAAAAAATTTTAAAATTCACTCAGGCCTCTAAAAATTGTTGCATCAATTTTAAAAATCTAGACTGGGCCTATTTAAGGCCTTGTAAAATTTCACAGCCAAATTACTTTGCAAGGCAGTTAACTAACTTCCTCGATTCATGTACAAACATTAAAATTTAAGAAAATTAGTAAATGACCTTAGAATTTAAAAATTCCTTCACTAATGTTTTTAAGGGAATTTTTGACCTTTAAGGTATGATATTTTAAGGTCAGTATGGGCACATACCGAGTCATTCTCGGTCTAAGTCCATTTAAGCCCACAGATAACTAGATTTTGACCTTCAATAATTTATTAGTTATGTTAAATCTTTAAATTACATAATTTTCAAGCCCGTTAAAGTTTCATGACTAGTACGCCCCGCCTCAGTCCTTATAAAGGTGACTTAGCACTCTGAGTACACTTTTTGAGTCCCGAAGGTACTGTTCATAGAGCTTTAACTTATGGGTATTGCATAAGAACAATTGAACATTGGACTCAACAAGGCTTAAGTCTAAAAACCTTATTTTTCCAAAAACACTAATTTTCTAAACTTTTCATTTGCAAGTGGACCTTAAGTCCATTTATTGATTTCTTCTTCTTAATTTATCTTCCAATAATATCTCATATCATTAGAAAAATCAATCTCATTAAATCATCCTTAAACTCTTTTTATGTGTGTGACCTTATTTCCAAAACAACTTGGTAGTGCACAGTGAATTAAAGTCCTAGTCTAACTAGGACTCTATAGATTCAATCTTATTAAAACAAAATCAATTCATTAATTGATATATCATTTTTGTACAAGTCAAGAGAGGTATCTAACTATGTATCACAACTACCCAAGTGCTAAAAAGTCAAGTGGTTTGGCATAACCCGTCCATATATGGTTACGATGCAATAAACTCTTTTCACTATCTTTTACCTTATCTAGTTTTGAGTTTAGAGTTATGTCAACTCAAAGCTTAATTAAATATGTCTAATTAGACCCTGAACATATTATTCTAATAATTTCACCTTTATTGCTAAAATGCCCTTAGTGAATCCCATTCACACATGGCATTTTGCTCTGGCTAGAGATTCCTAAATATTGGTTACTCATTAGAACTGTGAGTTAAACTCCCCACTATAATCTGGGGTGGTGAATCCATTGTTGATTACTACCGTATCATCAAATATTTTCTTCTATACCTAAGTACCTCACTATGTATGCCTCTTATTTGAAGTAAAAGTTTTAGAGTGAAAGTAAGTTATTTTATATTTAAGATAGTTAGTGATCTCAAGTCTAAGGATACTTGCACCACTAATATGATGAGATACTTTCACTGACATAGATTAAGTATCCATAGGAAGATCTTATAGTGGGTCTCTGATGTACTTACTTCCTAAGTAAGCATCCACATGTTAACTTTAAGCATCTTTATCCTTACAACTTGTGAGAACTATTGCTTAATCCAATCAAGAAGTATAACATGCACTGGTATTTTCATATTAACAATATCCCATCTTCTTAATACTATGATTAGGGATATTTAGGTATATCACATTTGCATGCAGTGAGAATCTCAGAGTATGAACACTTCATGATTTCTTTTACATAGTGGTTATATACTAAGGACTTTATAACATGGTTTAAGACATTACAAACAATTATAAGTAATATATAAAAGTACCATGACATAATGAGAAATGCCTTATAGTATGATTTCATAAGGTTTGAATACATGAATATTGCCCTATTACATAACCTCTAGGGCATACTTCTAATAATCTCCCACTTACACTAAAGCCAATAGCCCATGTACTTAATGCCTATTGCATTTACATGTTGATCAAACTTTCCTTATGATAGTGCCTTTGTGAGAGGATTAGTTGTGTTCTGATCCATGAGGACCCTTTCAATTTTCACATCATATCTATCAATGATCTCTCGAATCAGATGGTAATGCCAAAGAACATGTTTAGATCATTAAAGATATTGTAGTTCATGAGCTTGTGCAATATCCCTATTGTTATCACAATACAATGGTATTAGATCAATAATGCTTGGAAAAACTACAAGTTCTATAATAAACTTTTTAATCCAAACAATTTCCTTAGTTGTATTAGAAGCTACTATGTATTTAGCTTTAGTGGCAAAATCTATAGTCATATCCTATTTGGAACTCTTGCAAACAACTACTCCTCCACACATAATGTACACATATTTACATTGAGGATTACAATCATGCTTATTAGATTAGAAGCTGGCATCAGTATACCCATTAACCTATAGATCTATTTCTCTATAAATCAAGAATAGATTTTTAGTCCTTCTCCAGTACTTAAGGATATTCTTTATAGCCACCATATGTTCTCCTCTATAAATAGATTAGAATCTACTCACGACACTCAGAGCAAATGCTACATCGGATCTCATATGTAACATTGCATATATGGTAGATCCTATAGCTAAAGCAAATGGGATACTACTTACATACTCTCTCTCTTCTTATATCTTGGGAGACAAATTTAAAAAGATATTTTCCATGCAACATAGGAATATAACCTTTCTTAGAGAGATCTATACTAAACCTTTTTAACATTTTGTCTATGTATGTCAATTATGAAAGGCCAAACAACCTTTTGGATCTATCTTTATAGATCCTTATCCCCAAGATACAGGTTGCTTTTCTAAGGTATTTCATGGAGAATTATGTACTTAGCCAAATCTTGACTGACTAGAGGATAAAGGCATCATTTCCTATTAGTAGTATGTCATCTATATACAACACAAGAAAAATGATTACACTTTTACTGACCTTATTGTAAACACATAGTTTATCCATATTTTATGAGAAGACAAACTCTTTGATTGTCACATCAAAATAGATGCTTTAGCTCTTATATGCTTACTTTAATCCATAGATAGATCTTTAAAGCTTGCATACAAGATTGCCATCTTTTGATGTAAAACCTTTAGGTTATGTCATATACACTTCCTCTGACAATTTTCCATTAAGGAAAGTTGTCTTTACATCTATTTGCAAAGATCTCATAATATGACACCCCCTACCAGACGCCCTAAGAAACTTGATAGGTGATGCATTTCCCACTATGTCACCCATTTTAAAATTACTCTAGTTTTGCACTCTTAACACTTATAGACTATTTTATAACTTTATTAGATATTGCTTAACTTCTTAGTCTAACCCTTACTCATTCTTCCTTGTGGTATAATAGGCCTAAAAAACCATTTGACAAACACTCTACATGTTATAAAAAATTAGGCAACACAAGGGCTACCCAGGTGACATTCTGAAATTTTTTTCACATGTTAAAACACTTTAAAAAATATTTATCACCTCTACTGTCATCTTCTGGACCTTTTTTATCCTTCCTTATCTTTCATATGCATCTCACAGATAGCCAATCATTAAATAGACCTCAGGCCCTCAACATCAAATTCAAGAAAAAATTAAAACCATTTAACAAGCTTGTTTATTTTCATCAAAGTACAACTTATATTTATAGACTTTAATAGTTTCTAAGCATATTGGACTCATAACCTATAGCATTTACATGAGTGCCTACTATATAAATCAACATGACATAAAATATAAACCTTTCATGCCTCTGCTACCACACTGCATGAACTTTTAGGCTTGACTGCTACTTTCGACTACCTACACACCAAAACACTAGTATGCTGAGTATAAAACTCAATGTTGAATCTAATGCATTAAAAACATGTCATATGCACACACTTAAAAATAATAAAAGGCTATAAGTGTATAAATGTAATGCAGAGACTAAATTCATGCAAGTGACATTAAATTCCACTTAATCAGTCTCTCAGTCTATTTAATTACAATTATGCCACTGTGGTATTTTTAGTTAATTTAATCATTCAATGATTTGACATCTATTAGGTTTATACATTAATTTAATTTAGTATGCCTAACTAGATATACTACACTTAAATACACTAAACTAAGAGGGAACTAAAAAGTTATGTGGTGGCCTATATTCTAGACCTCGATCGCTACACCAACATAGTTTGGTAATAAGGATCAGTTCACTTGGACCTCTTAAATACTAGATAAGAGATAGTAGGGATCAATCTATAGACCTCCTAATATCCTAAACAAATCAATAGCAAATAACTCTATGGATTGTAGGGATCAATTCATAGACCTCTTAATATCTAAATAATCATCAACAAATAACCCTAATTGATAGTAGGGATCAATTTGTAGACCTCCCAATATCCAAGCAATAAGTATCAAACATCTCTAATGGATAGTAGGGATCAATTCATAGACCTCCCAATATCCAACAAATCATCAACAAATATCTAGCAGCTTCTAATCCCTAGTTGACCGGTCAACCCATCTAGTGGGTGTCTAACTAATGGGCTATCTATCTTTATTTCATGTTCATATATTTACATATCATCATTTGATAATATTTAGAAATGAATAGAACATATTTATGAATTTATTTTGATAGTTGAAATTTAACCTAGATAATTACAGGTCATTTTTTGTCCTACTAGATAGTTACAGGTCTATTTTTCTAGGCCAATTTAGGTCACCTCCTTATGCATATTAAGGAACTTTAAGTCTAATCTAGGTCATTGTTTTAAGTCCAATTATGTCCAAGTCTAAGGCCATTTATAGTGCATCAATTTTTAGGTCATTTTTCATAGACATTTATAAGTCATTTTAGCATTTTATGTACACAATTACAGGTCTTGAACATTCCTTTTCCTTAGCCTTTTTTATGCCATTTGCATTCATTTTAACATGTTGCCATATGCCTAAAGCCATATCAATTTGCACATCTTAATTAGACTTAAAATGGCCTGAAATTCTTCCCATATAAGTTTTACAAGGTATCCAAATTTTAGTTCTAATTACGTGCCACTTTAAGTTCCATTTTAGGTTAATTTTACAACTTCATTTCAAACCATTTTTAAGTCACCTTTTAACTCAATTTTCTACATTAATTCCTTACCACTATCCATTCATTATCATGACATGTTACTTACACATTTTCATCTATTTCATGACATTCCCACATCACACATTTTATACTCAATATGCCATACCATTTTCACACACACATACTATGCCATAATAAGCACATCATGCTTACCTTACCCCACATACCTCTTGACCAAAGCTTGCTAATGGCCACATACATGCTTTTATTCACATTCAATCATGCATACATATACAATTGCATCATTCAGGCATACATATACACACACACATCCATATCATGCAACCTATGACTTGATATGTGTTACATATGCCTCAGCTATACCATGACCATATGACTACAAGCATTTTCCCTTAAATTCACCACACATGCATATAATTCTACCCTTAACATACCATTTTCCATACAACACCCTATGCTACCATGCCATACACACACTTTGCAACATAAGGCACTTTTGAGCCACTCATGTTAACACTACCAAACATTCCTTTTCTCACTATACACATGTATAATCCATTAAATTCCATACCATACACACTAATAGCCACTAATTTCCTAACTAAACCAAGCCATAACACAACTCACACATAGACACAACCTCTCGACCAAAGTGAACCATCACCCTTCTATCAATTCCTTTCATTAATTCATTACTCAAATAATCCAAACCACACATAAATAACATTAATACAAGCCTAATTCACCATTACACATATAATAACCCTCAAAATCATGAATTTTATACAAGGTTTCTACACAAATCATACATGAATTTAACATGGCATGCCTTAAATACACTAAATACACATACCTTATCACCTTTGAAGCTTTTTTTTACACCATAACACCCTTAATACCCTTGTTGATCACCCCCCTTCCTTTGGCCTACATACACACAATTTTGGCTTAGAAAACTCCTAGAAAATTCCATCAATGTCCAAATGAAAATCTAAGGACATAGGCATCCTTAGAATGATGAAATCCCCTAGAAAATGAAATAAAAAGGGAAGAAAAACACTTACACACAAAGTTGGTTTCTCAAGCTCCCTTTGATGAACACTTATATCACCTTGAATTTTCTTGACCTTGATGGTTAACTATTGTCTCACAAACCTTTAAAGACTAATTATAAACTTATCAATGGAATTTTTGGGAACATTTTAGTATGGAATTAAGTTTAAAAAGACATGAAAATGGTGGAAGGAAAGAGAGAGAGATGCCGAGTAAGGAAGAAAAAGGAAAAGATAAAATGATAGAGGGTGAGTGGATTTGCCAAATGGATGCCTAGGTGGCATCATGGTCTTTTTATTATGGGGCTGGGTGGCTCAGGTGGTGACACATGTCACCTGAGCTTTAAAAAAAACTCGATTTTGATTGAAACTTCGATAATTTTAAAAATTCACTTGAACCTCTAAAAATTGTTACGTCATTTTTAAAAATCCTTAATTGGGCCTATTTAAGGCCTCATAAAATTTCACAACCAAATTCTCTCGATAGGATAATTAACTAACTACCTCAATTTACATATAAACTTTAAAATATAGGAGAAAAAGCAAATGAGCTCAGAATTTAAAAATTCTTTCACCAATGGTCTTTGAAGAATTTGACCTTTAAGGTATGGTATTTTTTGGTATGTCTGAGCACATCTCAAGTCATTCTTGACCCAAATCCATCTAAGCCCACAGACCACTAGATTTTGGCCTAAAATAATTTATTAGTTGTGGTAAATTTTTAAATTAAGTCATTTTCATTATTTCATGGCCTCTCAAAGTTTCATGACCAGTAGAATTTGAATGAATTTAAGCATTGCAACTAGAGAAAATGTTTCATCAAAGTCAAGTCCTTGGCTTTGATGATAGCCTTTTGATACTAATTGAGCTTTATAGGTAATCAGATTACCTTTCATGTTAGTTTTCTTTCTAAAGACCCATTTGCACCTAATGGGTTTTAATTATTTAAATGGATAAACCAAGGTCTATACCTAGTTATCGTACATAGAATCCATTCAAATTTTATAGCCTTAAGCCATGAGTCTAATTATGAACTTTTCACAACCTTCTCATAACTAGTTGACTCATAGTTTTCTACTATGGTCACTTTTTATCCTAGTCCATAAGAAATCCATATCTTTCTAGAATAGTCTTGACTTTAGTAGATCATCTAGGAAGTTATGTTTCTATAGGTTCTATTACATCATCACTATGAGTAATAGAACTAGGATCAGTTAGTTAATCTACTTTAGTTTGTAGATCTTAAACTTCATAAAGTTTAACTTTACTCCCACTATCTTTTATGAGAAACTCTTTTCTCTAGAAAGATTACATGCTTTGAGACAAACACTTTTTCATCTAAAAGGACATTAAATATAGTATCCTAAAGTTTCCTTTGGATACTCTAAAAATAAGTATTTGTTAGACTTAGCCTTAAGCTTGTCTGGCATTATTCTCTTCACATATGCGGGGCATTCCCATACCTTGATATATGAAAGAATAGGTTTATTATTATACTATAACTCATATGGTGTAACATCAACTGATTTTAATGGAACTCTATTTAAAATATAAATAATAGTTTCTAATGCATACTCCTAGAAACTTAATTAAGTTTACAAGACTTATTATAGATCAAATCGTATCTAATAGAGTTTGATTTCTCCTTTTAAATACACCTTTATGTTGAGGTGTATATCAAGGAGTCTATTGAGATAATATACCATTATCTCTCAAAGAACCCTAGAATTCTTAACTTAAGTATTTAACACCTCAATCAGATCAAAGAATTTTTGAATTCTTTTAACTTTTCAAAGGCTTCAGACTTATACTTCATGAAGTACAAATACCTATATCGTAAGTGATTATTAATAAATGTAATGAAGTATAAGAAACCTCTACATGCATATGTTACCATTAAACTATATAAATCTATATGTATGAGTTCTAATAATTCACTTGCTTGCTCACCCTTTCTGGAAAAAGGTAATTTTGTCATCTAGCCTAATAAATAAGACTTGCATGTATCATATGATTCATGATCAAATAATCCCAAGCTACCCTCTTTACGTAACTTAGTCATGCATTTCTCATTTATATGGCCAAGGTAAC
>CANXYI011832719.1:0-12334 GCA_948208565.1 Hura crepitans
CTGAATCGCCTAATATGGATACTGGTTGGTGCTTTAGGCATTAATCAAATGATTATGACATAATAATGCAGATATAAGGCAAGAATGGCCTAAAATGATTAAAAGAGTAAAAAATTATGATAATGTTTATTATGTATAAAATTTAAATTTGTTGATGAATTAATCAACGTGCTTATGTCGCATGAATTATAATATAATGGGACTAATAAATGTTGAAAACAATTATTTTCCTTATGGTCATCTGCTAACAAAATTAAATATAAAATTCACTCAATCTATTTTAAGATGGTGAAACTAAAAGTAATTTTTTTTAGTGGTCTATACAAGTAAATAGCCTAGTCGGATAGGTTGGTCAGCTAACTAGGGTTGATAGTAGCTACTAAGGTGCCTACGGGTACTATGTTTGAGCTTTCGGGTAATTATATAGGTGTAGTCGCTGGAGGGTCTAATAGAACCACTGAATGTATTTCTATGCGGATGTAGCCACTAGATGATTCAACAAGGCCACTACACAACTTTGTCCATTAACTCATGTTATGCTCAGTTTTGGACTCATGATTCATGCTTGACTTTTAGGTCTCAAGATATTTTTGGTCTCTAAATCCAACATTGGTAGATTAGCCTTCGAGTTCATGGTGGTGGTATTGCCTACCCTATGATTGACCTTCAGGTTTAATGCATTTGATCTTCGAATCCATGCTAGTGCAGTAGCTGGTAAGGTCCATAATAGGGGGCCATTACACACCATGATACTCCGTTATACATAGTGTACACATTTCCTTAGATATGGCCTAATAAATGGATTTTTAAAGAATACTATATATAGTTCTCATAATGAATGAACTTTAGCATTTAGGCATGACTTTATGGTGCATTATGTGTATTATTTATGCCATGTTATAGCACATAAGTATTATATGTATAAAGAAGTGTATCACGTGATAAGTTAAATGTTGATGATTTCATATCATAATGGATGACGATTTATGAATGAATGCTAAAATGCCTAAGTATGCATATGATGAGATGTGTATGATCTTATTATGAGATAAAGATTATGAGACCATGGCTTATGCATGATATGTATGAGATCTAAAATAAAAGTCAAGACATGATAATGTTTAAGTCAAGTATAGTAATGATGATTGAAATCATGAGGTGTATGAATTCATTTTATTTATGTATGAGCAGCGGTGATGGAATCATGCAAATGAGATAATAGTTCCTTTGTATGTTTGTTTTATATTGTAAAACATGTACATTTAGATCTTTAATACTTGATAATGTTCTATTTATCTATATCTTCTTACATAAGTATTTTCACTTTTCAACATAGTGGATTAGTGTATTATGGATGTTCATAATTTTTAAGTATTTAATATAAATGGAAAAGAAAAGGAATATACCAAACTATACTGGATACACCACTTAGCTACAAAGCATAGCGTATTGTTTGTTTGCAATGTATAGGTCATGTGGATAACTTAGAAGGAAGAACCTTCAGGCTACAGATGACATGGGTTTATATGAAGATGATGTTGGTTATACAGTTCTATATTCTATATACAGAAAGAATATGAAAAGATTATATGAGCAAATATATGCATTTTGATGTATGCATTATAGGCCTACAATGTATCAAAAGTTTATATAAACTTGTATATATATGTGTGTGTGTGTGTGTGTGTGTGTGTGTGTTTGTGCGTGTGTGTGTGTGTGTGTGTGTATACACACACACGTACACACAAATAGGTGATTCATGAGTATTTACATATAATGATCTATGAGCTATTGTGTATGTATAGATTAGATTAGTTATGAGACAATTGTTGATATTTATGTATATAAGTATTGAGATGATGTTTGAGTTTGAATAGTTAGATCGACCAAGATGATGATAAGATGTGCTTTGATATATTAGAAGTGTTATTTTTATATGGGTTACTATTTGGGATAGTGTCCCAGTATAGCTGTTATGCTACTGAATATTTGACATGTATACCTTATTAGTAAACCTTAGATAAAGTTTTTGTTAAGATTGGTTTTTATAAGTTGTAAGATAAGATGATACATGGTAGGATATAAAGGAGAAAAAAGATTTTAAGTAATAAATAGATGATGGTTATACGTTGTTCCTTATTTGGGTCCAGCAATTAGATCTGGTAAAGGGTGTCACACTATCACAAGGAAAGTTTGATTAGCTTGCATGGGTGATTGGCTTAAGTGGAAGTGGGAGAATGTTAGTTGTATGCCCTAGAGCACTTGTATGATACGTACATGAAATGTTGATTTATTAGTGAAAAAGGCATTTTTCTTTATTACTTGTTGCTTATATATATTTCTTTTATATTTGCTTGCCATGACTTAAACCATGTAATAAAGTCTTTGCTAAGGAAATCATGAAGAGTTTATGATGTGAGATTCCTATTGCATGAAATTGTGATAATACCTAAAATATCCCTAGTCATAGTTTTAAAAAGATAGGGCATTGTTAATACAGATAGACTAGCCTATGTTATACTTCTTGACTAGGTTAAGTAGAAGTTCTCATAATTTATAAACATGGTTGTGTTTAGATTTAACATATGGATGCTTTCTTAAGAAGTTAGTTCATTGGAGACCTAACATGAGATCTTCACATGGGTTATTAATCTATGTCAGTGAAAGCATCTCATCATAATAATGGTGTAAGTATTCTCAGACTTGAGAGACTAACTATCTTAAGTATAGAATGATATACTTTGAATTTGGTGCTTTTACTTCAAAAAAGAAGTATACATAGCTAGAAGATTAGGTATATTATGAAATACTTAAAGATAGGGTAGGGATCAATAGAGGATTCACCACCCCAGATTATAAAGTGGGGAGTTTATCTCACTATTATAGTAATGATCTTTATTCGGGAAACTTTGGCTAAGGTGAAGTGCAAGTGTGAATGGTATTCACATGGGCATTTTTGGAATTAAGACAATTTTATTAGAACTAATATATTCGGGGCTTAATTATACATACTTAATTAATCATTGAGTTGACACAAGTTTACACTCAAACCTAGATGAGATAAAGAATGGTGAAAGGAGTTTATTGTAAGGCAACTATGTATAGAAGAGTTAAGTCAAACCACTTGAATTTTTAACACTTCAGTAGTTATGATATATGGCTAGATGCCTCTCATAACTTGTACATATATGAATAATTAATTAGGAATTAATTATGATTCATTTAGATTAAATCATAAGAATCCTAGTTGAAGTAGGATTCTTATTCACTATGTACTACCAACATGCTTCGGAAGCCCATAAGGTCACACATGTAAAGAATTTGATATAAGGCTTAATATATTAAATTATATTAAGTAATATAATGGCATGAGATGTCATTAGAATTTGGAGAAATAAGAAAGAAGAATTAAATTCAGCCTATAGTCCAATTTAATGAATTTGGCCTAAAATAGGGCTAGATATATTAAGACCTCGAAGGCCTAGTTGGGGATTTATTTGGGATTTGATTTTTGGCTAGTCTTTCAATTGTTAAAAGCCTTTTAAACCAGATCTAGAGCTGATTTAAATTGGGGGCTTAAAAGGATTTCAATTAGTTGCCTAAAGATAAGCCAAAAACCCAGTGCAGAACCCCATTAGATGTGCTCTGTGCAGGGTGGATTAAATGATGAATTTGATAGGACTATTTAAACCTAAATGGGGAAAAATTTTAATGGGATTGATGTCTAACTAGGGCATCCAAAAGGCAATAAATATGTCTTAAAAATTAGCCATCACATGTGAAAAAACCCCCTCTCTATGGAAAAATGATTTTTACCATCGAATAATTTTCTTTTTCTTTATACTTCTCTAAACACAAAAACACCTTAGTAGCCTCTAGGTTTTTAGTAATTTCTCATCTCATAATTCTTGTGTTGATACATTAGAGGTGGTCTCAGTGAGGACCATTATGGTTTGTGACAACTTGATAAGCAAAAAATAAGAATTCAACCGATCTGCAGTTGAGAAGGTATGGAATTCTACTGTAGTTTATAGTTTAATTTTGTATTTCAATTTTTCCAATGTCCTTTTTTCCTTTGTTTGGTATCCATGGAGTTTTATTTTCCACTATTCATGATCCATAGAAATCGACAAGTTTTATGTGTTATAGTTCTTTATGAATTCTTCTAAATGAACTCCTAGGTTATGATCTTCGCTGCCATTTAATTAGTGATAGTTTCACACCATTTATAAACCTTTTATTGTAGTAGAGAAGTGGCACAATTCACATTCTCTTTAGGTGTGCACTTCAACTACTAAAGGATCCTGACATTTCTCTTTGACTAGTACTCATATGCTACAAAATCATCTTGATATGTACTAATAAAGTCTACAGCTCCTATATTTTTTACCCTCTAGCTAGGTTTTCTACAAATGTTATACTTGAGAATATGAAGGTTATGAATAATACTAAAAGGGATGAGAATAGTGTTTCTTAAGACTTAGGTTACACTAATATGATTGAATGGAAGTATTAATCATAAAATAATCTTAGATAAAATTTGAAATAAAAAAGAAGTCATTACGATGGTTAACAATGAAAACAAATTTTTTACTATAGTGTTTTATGAATAGTGGTACAATTAAATCTGAATAGTAAAATAATTTTTTTTGCTAAAAATGACACGAAACTAAAACAACCTAATACTCATATATTCCAAGTTGTCCATTGTCATTGGAATTGGAATTTTTTAATATCACGAAGTATTTTATAAAGATCGAGCAAAGTTAGAAGTGTCAATTTTACTTGGGTTTCCAAGTTTTTTTAGCATAGATTTTTTGAGGACTCTAAGTATGTTTTAAGAGAAATTATGAGACCTTAAAACATGCCTATTGGTTTTCAAAATGAGAGGAATCAATTTAAAATGAGAGAAGTTAAGACTTGAAATGTGTGTCTTCCACCCCTATTTTCCCTTAGAGAACCCGACACCACTCACATTGATGTTCCCTCTATTTTTTATTCTTTTATCCATTAATCACAAACATAATTGAGAGCTCCAAGCTTTATTTGAGATGAAATTGAGTGTTTTTATGGTGAGAAAAGCTTGAGAAAAAGGTTAGATCAATATATTTTGAAGGATTTTAGGGATAGTGAATAGTAACTCCATTTTTTATAAATGTTTATTTGCATGGTTTTATTTTTTATGAGGTCCTATATGAACCTAAGAAGAGTTATTTTGAGTCAATTTCACATTTAAAAGTGTTTTAATTTTTCTATGGATTTTTAGATTTTTTGAAGTTATATTTTGAGAGAAAAGATATCAAGGAAAGTTTAAAGGCAAGGAGAAAGTGTAAGGTGAATCAAATGGTGTATTAAATATTCTTTGAACGTGTATTCAATATGTTATATGTTGTATGAGTTGAGTTCATTAAATAAAATGTGTGTCTAGAGGTGTAATTAATGCATTTATGCATAGAAATTGCTATGTAATGGCAATAGCTTAGGTTTTGGTGTTATAAACACGTCCAAATGTGTGGTAAATAAGAAAATGGGTTAAGTTATATGCATGTCTTTTATGGTGGCCAAATGGTACCCTAGCCATGTTTTATGTTATTGTGTGCATAACATGATTTTGCTATTTATGCCTATATAATAACAAAATGTCTAAATTGTTAATTGTAATTGGGAAGTTCAATGTAAGAATGACTTGATTAGCTAATGATGATTTGAATTATCAAAATGTGGTATGGCTTTCAATATAGACATAATGTAGTTAAATGATGAGTTTATAATGTGTAGTGTAAAGACTTTGCATTAAATGAGTTATATGAGTAAAACGTGGTAAGAAATAGTAATATTATGTATGATGTAAAAAATAAGTGTGTATGTATCCATGTTATGTTATAAAGATATGTTTGTAATAATATGGATGTACAAACCTATATGAGAAATATGATGATCAAAGAGAATGATTATGGTCATATGTATGTAAGATGATAAGATATACCCATTGTAGTCAAATGGCCTAATAGTGGATAGTGGGTGCCTTAGGCATTCACAAAATTAATTAATTATATGAATATATTTCATGCAATTTATGAAAAG
The DNA here is from genome assembly GCA_948208565.1 of Hura crepitans. NCBI lineage: Eukaryota > Viridiplantae > Streptophyta > Magnoliopsida > Malpighiales > Euphorbiaceae > Hura > Hura crepitans. The sequence continues at coordinate 6,085 of CANXYI011832719.1, forward strand.
TTTTTATGCGATTAGGAAATGCAAATGGCTTAAGATAATAGTTATAAAGGATAAAAAGGGTTAAGCATGATGTAATATTAAATGTGCTTATATACATGAAGAATAACATGAATCGGTTTAACATGATAAAGAGAATATTAGTTACCCTTTTTCATCATTATTAGCAAAAGGACATGTAAAAATCCTAAAAGTATATTTAAATAGGAAGAAGACAATTAAGAATGGTGATGGCCTATATAAATAGAGAACCTAGCTTGGATATGTTGACTAATCGACTAGGGAAATTAGCTACTGCTAAGGCACTTCGATGCTCATTTTTAGGCCTCTAGGTTACTGCATAAGCTTTTAGGCCATTTTATGATTTTAGACTTTCTAGTCACTATATTAGACCATCAGGTCACCATTAAAGGCCTTTGTGGTCTCTATTAGACCTTTATAGCAATTGTTAGAACTTTGGGTCACCGTTAGACCTTTGTAGTCATTAATTCCCATTATCCAATTTCATGCACACATCTCTTATGTATATGGGTAAATTAAAAAAGTATCACATAATTTAATAAGGATTTAACATGTAAATCTAACTATGAATATGAGTGTGCTACCTATTAAATTATTTATGAATGAATGATGTATGTGATAATAATTATATGCTTGAACACAAATGATATAACATGTTAAGCATGAAATAATTAGAGCTTACATAATAAAGTTTATTGAATGCATAAATACATGTGTATAAGTACATATACAATACTGAATACACCACTAAGCTTTATGGTGCCCATTTAAAGAGGGTGTAGAAGAAGTAGAAATTCATAACCAGCATATATGAATGGTCTCTTAAGGGCATGAACTTTAACATCTAGCACTATAGGAGTAGCTATATAAGTCCAGCTGGCCTTTTTACAATAGATGGCAAAGCTATTGAGTAAGATATTAAAGTAGTTATTCTACCTCTACCACATGCATAGCCATAAGCATTATAAGCACTTTGATAGATATATAGAAAGGGTCAAAAAGATGGGTGCAGTAAATTTTATGGGATAAAAAAGGGATGATTTTTAACTCAAAATACAAGATAGAAAGAACACTCAAAATCTTGTAGTAGTTATGGTGCACTCTTAAAGAGGACGTGATATGTGTAACTTCCCTCCAAGAATTGGCTATTAGATCATGGGAGTGTATTACTGAAAATAAAGCATAAAAAGACCTAACTTGGAAATTCTTCCTATATGAGTTCAAGAAGAAGTATATCAAAGAGAATTATCTGGACAAAAAAAGGTAAGAATTCACTGATTTAAAGAAGAAACATCAAACCATCTAAGACTATGAAATTCAGTTTACAAGGTTGAGTAGATATGTAAAGGAAATGGTGGTAATAAAAGTTAAATGATGTAAGAGGTTCAATAAAGGGTTAAACCATGACATTAATTGCATGTGGTAGTAATGAAGATAATGGACTTCTCTACCTTAGTAGCAACTTCCAAATGATAGAGGAAACATAGAAAGGAAATAAAGATTTTTTTAGAAAAAGAGGTCAAATGGAAAAGGTGTAAGCTAGTTCAAATGCTTTTTTTAAGAAGAGGTTTTAGGGTGATTACTTCAAGCAACTAGAGTAATTGAGATAGAGTTAATCTTATAAATCTTGGCAAGGTTCTCACCCTAAAAATAGGTAACATGTGCTAGTCTATAATTCATTAGCATAAACTGTCAAGTGTGCACCAGTAGCTAGAGGCGAGCACTATGTCAAGAAGCATAGGGGCATTTGCTAGAAAACTATTCTTAGATCATGTTATGCATATGGCTCTAAAGAACAATATTAGAAGAATTATTTTATGATGTTTACCACGTCTAGATAGTTTCATGCTTTTTCATTGGTTGTTGCTAGAGACTATAGAGGACATAAAAGAGATAGAGCTAGGGGGTAGTTAGATGCCTAGATCATATCCTAAAGCTTTTACTTTCATGTACATCATTAGGGCAAGGGAAAAAGCTAATTCATTAGATGTGATTGTGTATACATTCTTTCTCTTTGATTTACTTACTTTGGATTTAATTGATCTAGGTTCTACTCATTCGTATATATGCTCTATAAGGGTATAAGATAGAGAGTTAGGGTTAAAACATCTTGACATAGATATTATTGTTAGTAAACCAATAAGGCAACATGTGGTGGTTAACAAAGTATATAAGGAATATCCTTTAACAGTTCAAGTATGTGTGTTTTCTATTGTTCTTATTAAACTACCATTCAATGAGTTTGATTTAATCTTGGACATAGACTGGTCATCTAAGCACCATTCGATGGTGGAATTTAGAATAAAGAAAATTTCTTTCTAAACACTTGATTGGTTAGAAATCATAATTATGGGTGAGAGAATGGACTTTCTATCCAATGTTATATTAGATATGATAGCTTGATGAATGATGAGGAAGCTTGTGTGGCCTATTTGACACATGTTCATGAAACTAGGAAGGAAGAACCAATTGTGAACTAAAATCCAATGGTGTCAGAGTTTGCAAAATTTTTTCCATATGAGTTGACAAGATTACCACCATCAAGGGAGATTGAGTTTGGAATAGAAGTCTTACCTAGTACATCACTAGTATACATAGTTCTATTTAAAATGGCACATATAAAATTAAAGGAACTAAAGATATAGTTGCAAGAACTACTTGATAAAGGATTCACAAGATTGAGTGTATCACCATATGGAGCACTAGTTTTGTTTGTGAAGAAAAAGGAAGGATCCTTGAGGTTCTATGTGGACTACAGTTAGTTGAACAAAGAGACATTTAAGAATATGAATCCTTTGCCTTATATCAATGATCTATTTGACAAACATAGAGGAGCAGTTGTCTTCTTTAAGATTGATCTAAGATTGAGGTATTATTAGTTGAGGGTTAAGGAAGTAGATGTTGCTATGACCATATTTCATAACTAGATATGGGCATTATGAGTTTTTAGCAATGCAATTTTTGCTTAGTAATACTCCATCAACCATTATGGATTTGATGAACATAATCTTTAGGCCTTATCTAGATTAGTTTTTCCTAGTGTTTATGTTAGTTGTATGCCCTAAAGGACATGTGTAATAGGTACATTTTGTGTACATTTAAACATTCATTTATAATAGAAGGCACTATTTATTACATAAGTGCTTCTTATTAATTCATTTGTGTGAAATGGATCTTAAACTTTGTAATAAAGTCCCTGGTGTCATTTCACTATGCAAAGGAAATCATAAAGAGTTCATGATATGAGATTTCTATTGCATGTAAATGTGAAATACAAAAACTATCCCTAGTCATAGTGTTAACAAGATGGGATATTGTTAATATTGTTAGACTAACACATGTTATACTCTTTGACTTTGTCAAATAGTAGTTCTCATAAGCAGTAAGCATGGTAATACATAGAGTTAACATACAGATGCTTATTTTAGAAAAATTTCATTAGAGACCCAAAAATAAGATCTTCACATAGATATATAATCTATGTCAATGAAGTCATCTCAAGATATTAATAGGTGTAAATATCTTTTTACTTAAGATCACCAAAGTTATCTTAAGAATCATATAGTTTACTTTAACTTTGATGCTTTTACTTCACTATAATGTATACATAGCTAGGAGATTAGTTATAGTCTAAGACACTTAAAGGTATTTGAGTGATAAATAAAGGATCCACCTAGATTACAATAGAGAGTTTATGCCATAAGTCTAATATATCTTTATTTAGGGAATCTCTGATCATAATGAAATATAAGTGCTAATGAGATTTATAAGAGCATTTTGGGAATAAAAGATGTAAATAATAGAACTAACATATTTAGTGCCCAATTAGACTTGCTTAATTATGCATTGAATTGACCCAAGTCTATACTTAAACCTAAATGATATAAAGTATGGTGAAAAGATTAATTGAGTGGTAACTATATATGGACAGGTAAAGTCAAATCACTTGACATTCCAACACATGGGTAGTCTTGATGTGTAGCTAGTAGCTAGACACCTCTTAAGACTTGTACATAAATTAATTATTAGTTGGGAATTAATTATAGGCTCAATGTGATTGAACCATATGAGTCCTAGTTGTACTAGGATACTAATGCATTGTGTACTACCAACATGTTTTAGAAACACATAAGGTCTCTCACTTAAAGAATTTAAATGATTATGAAAGTTTTTAAAATTTCAATGACATGAGATATAATTGTAAGAAGAAGAAATGAAGAAGAAAAAGCAAAATTGGGCTTGTAGCCCAATTGACCTAGTTTGACCTTTTAAGTGTTAAAAAGGACTTAGGCCTTGAAGGCCCAATTAAGGGTATATTTTAACAAAATTTTAAATAAACCTTTTAAAGGTTAAAATAACCATAAATGAGGCTTTTGGTTGATTTTAATTAACGCTTAAAAGAGCCTCAAAAGGAAGCCTAGAAAGGGTTTCAAATTTATATACTCATTGACCCTCTTTTTATGTTATATGCAATAGGCAAAAAGTGGCCCCAATTTTATGCCTCCTTGAATGAGATTGAGGTTAGATTTTATGGTTTAATGTCTCACCTAAATAATATTATTTTAATAAAAGTAAATTTCATAAATCAGCCCACTAAATAGATAGAAAATTTGTATATTCTCCTTGTGAATTTTTAGATTCCATTCTTCTTCTTTTTCTCCCTTTTGAATATCTTATTAACTCTTATATTCAAATTTTCATCACTTTAATTCTTTTATTGGTACCTTGATGGTGTTCTCAATAAGGATCATTATGGTTTGCTATACCCCGATGAGTTGAGCTGAAGACAATGGATCACTAATAAATAAACAACGGTAAAATTTCTATGCTGCTTAATTTTTCTATTGTCTATCATTTTGTTTTATTCAAATCCCTATTATCTTTCCTTGGTTTTATACAAAATTTTTAATTTTCCAATATACATGACTCATGTAGAGCTAACATTGGTATTAGAACTTAGTTCTTGAATAATTCAAAAGGGTTGAAAATTTTGTTTATGGTTAATTTACGCATAAAATATGATTTTAAGATTTATTGGCTCAGAGGTAGCTTTGATTTTAATTTCTTGATAAAATATTATTAATATGATTGAAATTGATTTAGCATGATATTAAAACTAGATGTCTTGATTTTTAGTTCGATTAAATTTGTTTTAAAAAAATTATTATTCTATATGTATAGGTGGTTTTTATGCATAGAAGAATGTGCCTTATTCTTGTTCTCATGCTTTATGATTTAATTGTTATTTTTATGGTTTAATCAACTATATGATGAATTAAAATATTGATTTTAATTATGGTCATATGTTGCATGAAAATTAAATTTATTAATTTGATAAAATAAGTGAGACAAGAATTTGGATTTCTTGAGAGGACAAAAGTTAAAAAGGCATAATTGTTATGGCATTTGTTTTCAAAAATTTCCAGAACTAATTTTTCAAAAATATTAGATATTTATGATGTTACACAAAATTTTTTATGTAGTAAAAATAGTTTGCTCTTGAATAAGATTCATAAATTTGCTTAATTGTTAATATTGTGCACAATTTTGCATTGTGTAAATGTAATTTTTGTCAGTTCATTTTCCAATGATTTCAATGACTCAATGGGTGATTTAAATTAAAAAAAGTCATTATTACTGGTTTAAAAAGGTTCTAATGGCTATTTGAATTGATCCAAACTCATTTATGTTGATTTTGGTGTCCAACTTAGAATTCGATTCTTAATAAACTACTGCTTAAAAATTTTAATTAAATTAAAATTAAATTTCATTAGATTTCTTTTTCTAGTAATTTATGATAATTATTATTTGAATTTAATAAAAATAAATCAAAAATTGATAAATTAAATTAAATTCAAATAAGATGATTTTGTCATGTAAATCTAAATTCTGATTAGAATGTGATTCCTAGTAGAATTATGATTCTCATACTTTTTAATTTGAATTTCTAATTGGATTTGGACTTTAAAATAAAGAAAATGATTATTTTTTATTCCAATCTAATATGGATAATTGTTACTTAAATGGATTAGGATAAGTGAACAAGGCAATCTATATTTTTCTTTTAATTTAGAATTTAATTCTAAATGATATGATTGCAATATTTGTTTTAATTTAGAATTTTAATGTGATTAGAACTCTTATAAATGGAGTGATGTAACTTAATAATTTAATGAGATTAAATAATTAAATTACATATTTAATCTGATTAAAATTCCATATTATAGGCATA